>JASPKZ010003775.1:0-46101 GCA_030220185.1 Diploptera punctata
CTCTCTCTCTTCATTTAACATATAAACATGAATGTTTATTTGTATGATTGTTTGTTCGTTTGTTCGTAATTTATGTGCGGCCATACCGTTAATCCGATTGTGATGGGGGCTATTGCAAAATGTTTAGGAAATTCCCGGGATGAACATAGGATATAAGAGAGTTGAGATAATCAACTCCTACACCTTAAAAAACACCCTTTGTAGTGAAAAACGTGAAGAAGTCCCTTTTACCCTTAAATGCTTACGCCGCCTAAACCATAACAAATACACAAAATTAATGTACGCAGAATTGAATATATAAAAAAAACTCTACAAAAAAGTCCGCGACAGCATATGTTTATCTTTTACAGATAACACACAATAGCCATTTTTGTTTTTCATTCATGCCAAAGAGATCGTGTAAAGTAGATTCCCGGGCAAGCATGTGCTGCCATACTATTCATCCGATTATCATGGGGCATTTTGCAAAATGTTCAGGATTTTCCCGGGAAGGTAACAGGTTATAAGAGAGTTTTAATGCTCAAACCCTTCACCCTTAAAAAATCACCTTCGGTAGGGGAAAAACGTGCGAAAAGTCGCATTTTGAAGCTTAAATGGCTTACGTTGCCTAAACCATAACAAATACACAAAATTAATGTACACAGAATTGAATATTTCAAAAAAAAAACTCTACAGAAAAATCCGCGACAGCATAAATTTATCTTTTAAGAATCACTCACAATAACCATTTTTGTCTTTTATTGATACCAAGAAAATCAGGATAAGTAGATTCCCGGGCACGCATAGGAGCGCACAGCGGGTATTCCTTTATGGATAACTGAAAATAACGAATTTTGTCATTCAGCTCATTTATGTCAAGTTCATCGGGATGCGTAGATTCCCGGGTAATGCCAGGTAATCAGCACGAAGCATCTAAAAATAATAACGATATAATATATATTTATATTTTCATTTTACTTATTTCTAGTAAATGCAAAAACACATCATTTACTTGGGTGTTGCAGCTCACGCCGGGTATTCGCTAGTTGCTATATATACAGAATTATATATATTATAAACATCGAAATAAAGAAGCGTCACTGTTATAGAGTAAAAATTCTCTTTAATTTGCTTAATTGTTATAGTAGCTACTAGAGGGCAGTGAGAAAGAGTTCCCGCTACCTCTTGCAATAGAGAACATATATAAAAAAAATAAATGTTTGTGAGAGGATTGCTTGGATAGCGTAAGTGGCAGCGCACTGAAGTATCAATTCATTGGTCTGGGTTCAAATCCCCGTCCAAGCATTTTTTCATTACATATATATTAAACTGAAATTATATAAAACTATTATTCTACCAGTTATATTATATGGGTGCGAAACATGGACTCTTACTTTAAGGGAGGAAAGGAGATTACAAGTATTTGAGAATAAAGTACTTAGGAAAATGTTTGAACCAAAGAGAGATGAACAGACAGGTGAATGGAGAAGACTACATAACAATGAACTACATGGTCTTTATAGGAAGGCCAGATAATAATAAGAACAGTTAAGTCTCGTAGACTGCGATGGACAGGACATGTTGCACGTATGGGGAATGAAAGACTTGCATGGAAGCTTCTTGTAGGAATGCCAGAGGGAAAACGCCCGGTTGGTAGACCAAGAATGAGGTGGGAGAATAACATTAATTATGATTTGAGGAAAATAGATTATACAGGGAATGATTGGAAGGTATTAGCTTAGAATGGGGATGTATGGAGAGCGTATGTCCGCGCTGCCATGAACCTACGGGTTCGATAGTGCCAGTGAGTAAGTAAGTATATATATATACATACATACATATATAGCTCATTTGATAATAGCAACAATACACTTAATAATGATGATAATAATAGCAGTAATAATAATGATAATGAAGATAATAATAATAAAATAACATTAGTAATATATAGAGCTGGAACAATCCTTCGTAAACACGATATGGGCGTATGGTTGATGCAACCATTGTGATTGAGTTCAGACGAAATAGGGTTGAAATAGTTTTCTGTACAGTCTGATTATAGCAACAGTTTAGAATAACCACTTTACATTAGTTATATTTCACTCCAAATGTTCCGAACAGTCAGTGCGCAACTTTTATATTCCACCGATATATACTTTGTAAGTGTGAATCCTGCTCTTGTTTACATGTGACCGCTGTTCTGAGCTCAGAGTGACCTCTACTATGTGGTAGAAGCTTAGTGAAGTTCGCGTCATTGGAAGGAGAGATTTCATCTCTCGTAACATGCATTGAATCAGGTTGTTTTGATAACATGAATGAATGAACATTAATGACAGGTTACTAAGTTCCGTGTCAAGGCTTCCCCAGACAATTGATGTCAAGTACGCAATTCAAATAGCTTATATTCATTTTCATAGACACATTCCATCAATTTCAGTCTCGCATTTCATTACTTTACCATTTAAACATTTAACTTTACACTACTATTACTTATATTGTCATTTCTATACTATTTTAATAATAATAATAATAATAATAATAATAATAATAATAATAATAATAATAATAATAATAATAGCTTTATTTTACCTGGCAGAGTTAAGGCCTTAAGGCCTTGTCTACCACTCAACCAGGTTTAAAAAATGCAAACAAATAAATAGTCTTAAATCTAAATTACAATATATATATATATATATATATATATATATATATATAAACGATTACAAGTTATGAATACAATACAATTAATATTTATAATGTATTTTGATTTACTCTAAATTTCTTATTCTTCTTCCTTCCAAGTATTAGGCCAAGGCCTGTTACGATCCTATAGAAAATTTTCCCTCCAGCGTTTCATAGGACGGCCCAGTGATCTTCGTCCTCTTGGATATAATTATAAACAGCTTTGAGGATCCGATTTGAACTCAGGAAATTCTCGTGCAAGACTTGAAAGCATAATAATAGTCCCTTCGATTGGTTGCCGGCCAAAGGAAGGCAAGACCAGTGATGGGGCTGCCATCTTATAGCCTCTGGGCAGGCTTTTCTGGAGAAGAAAAGAAAATAAAGGAAAGAAGAAATGGAAGAAAGGAAAGACTCCCAAGCCCTCGGATGCCCTAATAGCATCGAGGTCGAAAAAAACAAGAGTTAACCAAGAGAGGTTAGATAGTAAAGTTAAAAGAGTGCAAAACACAAGTAAGTGGAAGAAATGTTTTGCTCAGCTTGGGCACATTGTGGTCGCCATCCACATATCCCCTAGATGAGGACCCCTGAGGGTTACTCTAAATTTAACGAATTAAATATATAATATGTACAAGATATATAAAAAAACGAGGAAAAGATTAATGACATAGTATAAAAATTAAATAAATAGAGAAAAATTAATTATTAGACAACAGGTAACTGTATAAGCGTGACTTAAAGGTGCCAAGTGTGCGGCAACCCCTGATATCTTGAGGAAGGAGATTCCAGGAGTGGGCAGAGGCTACTGTGAAGGAAGTAGAATAGGAGGAAGTTGCTATGAAGAGGAATTGTTAGCAGACTGCTATCTTGTGATCTAGTGTCAATATTGTGGTAAGAGGATAACTTCTCAAATCTGGACGCCAGGTAAGTAGGGATGTAGGAATTCAGAAGCTTGAAAAGTAGTGAAAGAGAGTGCAATTTACGTCTGTCAGTAAGACGGAGCCAAGAGAGGTTATTAAAGTGTTCGGAAATATGGTCATAACGGCGGATATTGAAAATGAATCGAACGCAAGCATTATGAACACGCTGCAGTCTCTGCGACAAGTCATAGTTTAGATCATTATATATAATGTCACAATAATCGAAGTGTGGTTAACACAAGATTCTGCCACAAGGATTTGTTTTAACGAAACTGGGGAGAAAATTCTTTAACGTCTAAGAAAATGTAAGATGGAGAAAGTCTTTTTACATATGTGTTTCACTTGTGTTTGCCAGTGTTAAATTTGCGTCTAGATGTAGTCCAAGATCTATTACTGAAGAAGAATAAGGGATAATTATATTTATTTATAGTAATGTTGGAAGTGTAGATATGTCAAAGGTTGTAAGCAGTCTTTGTTGTCCCATTAGAATTACTGTGACTTGTTAGGATTTAGATTTAGACCGATACTTGAAGACCAGTTTAAAGATGGATATGAGAACGTCATTCATTTTTGTCAAGCTGTTATAGAGAGAATGAGGAGGTGAATGTAGGTAAATTTGGAGATCATCAGCATAGAGGTGATAACGGCAGTGCTTTAGTACAGTTGACAAGTCATTTATGTAGATTGAGAAAAGAAGAGGTCCGAGAACACTGCCCTGGGGGACTCCAGCCGGCACGTTGCGCCAAGACGAAGATCTAGAGTTTAATGAAACGTATTGTTGACGACCGTGCAGGTATGAGTCGAACCAGGACACAGCGCTGTCAGACAAGTGTAGATGATTGAGCTTTATCATAAGTAAGTCGTGGTCTACTGTGTCAAAAGCTTTGCTGAAGTCAAGTAAGGTTAAAGGAGTCAATTGACGTCTGTCCACGGCTTCACGAATATCTTCAGTAATTTTTAGTAAAGCTGTGGTTGTGCTATGACCATATCTAAAGCCGTGGAATTAATAATAATATATTTTTTTAGATTTATTTATTTAGCCTGGTGGAGTTAAGGCCATGTGTCCTTCTCTTCCACTCACCAGGACAAACACATATTACATCAGAACATAACTTTCTCAATTAACTGTAATATTAAATACTAAATAAAAATTTGATCAAAAAGATAATATCTATTATATTACGATCTATAATGCAACTAGTTAATGTTAGTTAAAATTAAGACTAAAACTAATAATAAAATGTATACAAACAAGACATATTAAATTATCCCTGTCTAATGTATATAAAAAACAAAGAAAATAATGCGATATAGAAAACTAATTTTACGATTATACAATATTTAAAACAAAGCAAAAGAAAATATTTGTTATTCTTAATATAATTTTCATAAATAATTGAATTTATTAATGGTTAAAAGAATACCATCAGTGAGGTGTATAAGTTAGTTTTTTATTAAATAATTCTTTAGTTTGTTTTTGAAGGATGTTATAGTTTCACAGTCTCTGACATAGGACGGAAGGGAATTCCATGTTTTGGCAAGTGAGACTGTAAAAGATAATTATCATTATTTGTAATGTTTTATTATTATTATTATTACTATTATTATTGTTATTATTATTATCATTAGTATTATTATTATCATTATTATTATCATAATTATCATTATTATTATTATTATCATTATCATTATCATTATCATTATTATTAAAATACAAATCCACAATCTTAATATAATAAGACCGAAAGATATATAATCGCAACCAAAAATATAACTTAAACCTCCTCAGCAATATCATTATTATTATTATTATTATTATTATTATTATTATTATTATTATTATTATTATTATTATTATTATTGTCATTGTCATCATGTTTACGAATTAAATTAATTGAAATTGGAAGTTATGAAGAGGAAATAAGAAATATAAATAATAAAGGAAAATTTACAATTAATTCCTTGCCTCAATGGAATGTTGTGGGATAAAAATATAAGTAATAAAAATAAAATGGATATATATCATGCAATTGTTAAAACAATCATTACTTATGGAGCAGAACCTTGGCCATTAACAACAAAAACAAATAAGTACCTTCGACAACGGAAATGGATTTTATATGAAGGGCATCAAGAATTTCAAAAAGAGAAAAAAATTAGAAACTCAGTTATAAGGGAGAAATCGAAGATTGAAGAAACTATTTTACATTATATTAAAACTTAGCAATGAAGATGGTACGGACATGTCCAGCGAATGGAAGAGTATCGGCTACCAAAAAGTGTTTTGGAATGGAAACTTGAGGGAAGACGAGGCAGAGGAAGACCTAAAACCTCCTGGAGTCAGGGAATAAATGTATAATTGAAGGAGAAACATCTACAATCAGCAGATTGGATGGACAGACAAAATTGGCTACTAGCAATCGGACGATGTCAAAGATATTAATCACCGATGATCTATTCTTGTTCTTGTTCTTCGTTCTTCTCGTCTCTTCCTTTCTTCTCTTTCTTCTCGCTCTTGTTGTTATTATTATTACTATTAAAAATTATTATTATTATTATTATTATTATATTATTATTATTATTATTATTATTATTATTATTATTATTATTATTATTATTATTATTATTATTATTATTATAAAATACCTTTGTGCAAAATTTACCGACCGTTAGCTATTATAATAATACCTTATGTGCCCCACTGAAGCAAATATGCCGACCACATATCACTCTCCGACATCTATTGGTATATAAGCATAACTAAATTAGGTAAAGAAATGTCAGAAAACTTCAGGGCCCAAACGGCCATCATAATCATCAACATTCATATTCGCTTAGATTAAGTTTAGGATTAAGGACTCTCCTGGCGCACCACTGTCATCACCATCGCCCATCATATCATTGGGTAGTGTAACCCCGCCTTCCAGGCGCCCCAACCTCACAAGTGGGTTACAATTCGCCTATGCAAGAAGAGTACACCAGAAATGTCGAATGACAACCTGGGGCATTGAAAAAAATGTATATATTTTTTAAGTCAATAATAGTATATTACGATGCGATGTTGGGAAGTGGTTTTTTACAGAATCGAGGAAAAATGTTTAAAAACCCAGCGATAGCGAGGTTTTTATTTTCCGACATTCTGTAAAACACTTCACAAACGTGCATTGTACATTATTTTTTGCGCGATGGTGTTTTCAAAATAATAAATAATAACATCTTTGTTGGAAATATTTGCGTTCATTATAAACAATTGACTAACGTTAACAGTGTGGGCAATGTTTTATTAGTTGAAACAACAGGAGGCCTTGAGAACAATTATTGATAACATGGCCGCAAGTACGTATTTATTGTTTTATATTGTTTCAAATAAAGTTCAGTTCATTTAAGATGCAGATTTTGTTTCGTATAATGTATATTAACACTACCTTTTGGATATTTTCTGTATATACATTGTACGTAGTATACACAGAGGGCAGTGGATTTACTTCCCGCACGTGGGTGTAAATGTAATATTAAAGTATAGTTATTTAGGTTGGCAACCCCGAAATCTAGAAAGTTGAACTTTCAATAATGGTCGCCATTGCTGGTAAGTAAATGCACTATCGGTTACTTACTTACTTACTTACTTACTCACTGGTATTATCGAACCCGTAGGTTCATGACCGCGCGGACATAAGTTCTCCATACATCCCTATCCCGAGCTAATGCTTTCCAATCATTCCTTGTATAATCTACTTCCCTCAAATCATAGTTAATGTTATTCTCCCACCTCATTCTTGGTCTACCAACTGGGGGTTTCCCTCTGGTTTTCCTACAAGAAGCTTCCATGCAAGTCCTTCCGTGCAACATGTCCTGCCCATCGCAGTCTACGAGACTTAACTGTTCTTATTATATCTGGCTTCCTATAAAGACCATGTAGTTCATTGTTATGTAGTCTTCTCCATTCACCTGTCTGTTCATCTCTCGTTGGTCCAAAAATATTCCTGAGTACTTCATTCTCAAATATTTGTAATCTCCTTTCCTCCGTTAAAGTAAGAGTCCATGTTTCGCACCCATATAATATAACTGGTAGAATAATAGTTTTATATATTTTCAGTTTAACGTTTTTTGAAAGGAGTTGTGACGTCAAGAGTCTCTGCAATGCATAATAGCATGCATTTCCAGAATTGAGCCTATGTTTAATTTCTTTGTGCATCTCATTCCTATTTGTGATTATTGTTCCTAGGTATTTGAATTCAGCCACTTCCTCAAAATTTCCCTCATTTGTCATTAGCTGTCCATTTCCATTATATAATGTATTTCAACGTGTGACCATATATTTAGTTTTATTGATATTTACTTCCAGTCAATAGTGTGTGCGTGTTGAACGCACTATCGCGCAAAAAATATTTTTTAAGAAATTGTTTACGTATTTTGAGGTTATCTGTTATGTTTGTTTACATATTTCGCAGATTGAAACCACATAAAATACGTCCTTTAACTATTATGATAGCATGCTCATGATGACGTCTACATACTCTACACATTGAACAAGACGCTGCACTGGTTGTTTTTCTACTGAACTCAGCTTTACTTACGAGAAGGAACAAGTGTTCTCTTCACGCCACACTTCGTGTCTGTAAAAAGCTTTGAATAGCTTCATTCTTTTTTTTTAAAGTCTTTTAAATCCACTTTTCCTTCTTCTCCATATATTTCTAAATCATATTCACACACAGGGTGTGTAAAAATATTTATGGTTTCGTAAAAATAACGTGCCTAATTTATGTAATCTTATTAGTATCATCTTTTTAGCCGAAGTTTTTCGTTGGCTTTAAATATTTCAATTATATATATATATATATATAGGCTATATATATATATATATATATAGGCTATATATATATATATATATATATATATATATATATATGGTATGATAAGAAAAATAAATGCCTGGACGGGATTCGAACCCGGATCTCTGAGTCTGTACCTCAGCGTGATATCCATTACACTACCAGGCGAATCCAATTCAAACACTTATTTTTCTTATATATGTATTATACTCTCCATTATTACTAGATGTCGCGAGAACACTGTCTTCACTGCCATCTACTAGCTGACTATATCAAGTAAGCAAATTAAAGAGAATATTTATTTTACTTTATAGCAGTGACGCTTTATCGATGTTATAATTAAATCTTTAACATTGAGCAATGCAAGCTTAATATGGTATGATAAGAAAAATAAATGCCTGGACGGGATTCGAACCCGGATCTCTGAGTCTATACCTCAGCATGAATATCCATTACACTACCAGGCGAATCCAATTCAAAACACTTTTTTTCTTATATATGTATTATACTCTCCATTATTACTAGATGTCGCGAGAACACTGTTCTTCACTGCCATCTAGTAGCTGACTATATCAAGTAAGCAAATTAAAGAGAATATTTATTTTACTTTATAGCAGTGACGCTTTATCGATGTTATAATTAAATCTTTAACATTGAGCAATGCAAGCTTAATATGGTATGATAAGAAAAATAAATGCCTGGACGGGATTCGAACCCGGATCTCTGAGTCTGTACCTCAGCGTGATATCCATTACACTACCAGGCGAATCCAATTCAAACACTTATTTTTCTTATATATGTATTATACTCTCCATTATTACTAGATGTCGCGAGAACACTGTCTTCACTGCCATATATATATATATATATATATATATATATATATATATATATATATATAATATATAATCTGTTGGATAAGAAAAGAAATGAGGATATAAGAAAGTAACTTAATATTTTCAAACTTACAGACCGAGAATAATTAAATATAGGAACGACTTGAAAGAACATATTGATAGAATCCAGAAGGAAGATTTCCAAAATTATTGCTAAATTATAAACCGCACGGAAGGAGAAATGTTGAACGCCCACACAGAAGATGGTCTGAACAATTTTAACAATTCTCACGAAACCGGAACGAGCCAACAGGCTTAATCCCTGGATGATGATGATGAGTATATATATATATATATATATATATATATATCTTCATCTTCATCCAACCAAGTCTTAGGCCTGTTACGATCTCAATGATGAATTTTGTATCCAGGGTTTCCTTGGACGGCCCAGAGATCTCTTCCCTTTTGGACAATAACGAAGCGTGGCCTTGGGAACTTATATATATATATATATATATATATATATATATATCATAAATTATAATGCAATGGATCCTGGTAATTTAACAATAGCAGAAAAGTATTTAGACAAGTAAGGAAAACCAAGAAACTATACCAGTTCGGCCGTCAAGAGGATTTGAACCCAAAACCAACGGAATACGAGTCTCAAACGCTTCACTTGAGACTTTAATTGAACATTATTATTATTATTTTAACGTTATTATTATTATTATAATATTATTATTATTATTATTATAATTAATATTTAACCATCATTGTTATTAGAATAATATATTGAAAATTGGAAAAAAATTAAGAAATAAAGTTATACGAGAAAAAATGAATATTAAATGAATATTTAATTTTAGGAAGTTATATTTTGAGGTTATTTTAATTATATTATTTTTAGTCTGGACATCTGGGAAAGCTGACGATAAAACAGAATTGTTTTTAAACATGTCCAAGAACAAATCAACATTAATATTGAGGTAAGATGTCCAGACTAAAAATAATATAATGAATATTAAATATTCAGCAGTGCATTATATAAGATAAAACAACTAAACTGCTATGAGCATGTACGATGAATGCAAGAATAAGCTTACCCAGAAGAACACTGGAATGGTGTCCATCTGGAAGAAGAAAGAAAGGAAGACTTCAAAATTCATGGATGCAAGAAATAAGAATTGGAATAAGAACAAGTGGACAGGAGGGCATGGAGTGGATAATGTAGGGACGAGACGAGAAGGAAAACAAAACTATATGCACAGAAAGATGTGTAAATATTGAAAATCGGTATATAAATAACAATTATTAATATGTGTATAATGAAATATATACTAAATAGGTGCCAAATTTAATATGGAAATATCAATTAACAAAACTAAAATTATGGCATTTCATGGGAAGGACCCCATACAAAGTAAAATCTGTCTCCAAAATAAAATTTTAGAGAGATCTAATCAATTGAAATATCTTGGATATTAACTCTCTATCTGGGATGAAAAGGATATCCCTGAAAAAGTTACTAGTTATAATAAAAGTTTAGGAATTATTAATCAAGTTATGAAACCATCCCTTGTACAAACAAAACACCTGATTACGTTTATATAACACTTTGGCTAGACCAGTGTTGACCTATGGTAGTGAAGCATGGACACTAAAAAAACAACATGAAAGCAGAATAACGGCTTGTGAAATGAGATTCATGCGCAGAACAGCGGGTTACACCAGATGGGATCGGAAAAGGAACACCGATATCTTAAAAGAATTGAAGACTACGCCAATTTTGGAATATATTAAACAGTACCAACTAAATTGGAAACACCATCTAGAAAGAATGAGTTCAAATCGGATCTCCAAAGCTGTTTATAATTATATACCAAGAGGACGAAGATCACTGGGCCGTCCTATGAAACGCTGGAGGGAAAATGTTCTATAGGATCGTAACAGGCCTTGGCCTAATACTTGGAAGGAAAAAGAAGAAGATTAATATGTATATATATTATTTTGTTCAATGCCACCACGTTGACATTTCGACATTCTTCTGGTATTCTCTCCTAGCATAGCGTTATTTTAACCCACTTCTAAAATTGAAGCACCTGAAACGCGGAGTAACGCTGCCCCGATGATATATTATAGCTGATGCTGATGGTAATGATGCGCCAGGAGAGGCCCTAATCCTAAACTTAATGAATGGGCCTTAAATTTTCCTGACATCTGTCTTAAGGTACGTACACATATGCGCGCCGCGAACAGGAACGGCGCGCGCGCGGCGCATGCGCGGCGCGTGTTATGTTCGTCGAAATGATTAATTTCAACGAACCTCCTGCGATCCATAGGAAACCCACAAACCTTCAGTAGACATTTTGCAGAGCAGGTGTAACCAATCATGTCTATTCCCTTTCCGTTCTCCCGCTCGTCCTGCATTCTTTCCCAAAAATAGGGACTTTTTTTTAAATGCCGCGGGACGCGGGACAAATTGTTAAAAATCGGGACTGTCCCTCCAAAATCGGGACGTCTGGTCACGCTTATTACTTATTACATCTTATAACTTTATTTATACTTTTTCAAATATTATAGCATTAAACGAATTTAAAAAAATATATGATTTGTATATATATGTTTAAAATTAATAAGAATCTAACTCACCTTAACATGGCCTTAATTTTTAATAAAGATGTACATGATTGTTATACTAGAGGTTGTACTTAATTGCACAAAGATACTAGTTTCTAAAAAAAAAAAGGTATAAAAGGGATTCGTTATGCATTAATCAACCATTACAATAACTTACCTATTGAATATCAACATTTCACGAATGTTAAACATTTTTCTAATTGTATTAAAAAATATTTTTTCTCATTGCTTTCTTAGTTAATTTTGTTAATTTTATTATTATTAATATTATCCTGTTTTACATATTGTATTTATATGTGTATATATATTGTGCATCTATAGTAGTTTGTATTACTTAAACTTATGCCTGAATTTGTTTTCTTGTATTTATTGTTAATTTGTTTTATGACCATTATTTTTGTATATTGCCCCATAACATGAGCAGTCTTGCTCTTTGGAGTCTTTGAAGAAATAAATAAATAATTAGTAATAAATGTGTTTATATATTGTATTGCTTTGTGATACTTCATACATAATATTATGAAACGAACCCGGGTCCGCTGTGTGACAAGTCAGCACGCTACCTATAGACCACAGCGGTTATAACCGGTATTGTTTAAAAACATGCTACAACAGTTAGTATTAAGTTTTATTTTCTTTAGCAACCTTTGGATGTTGAACTCAGGACCTCCGATAAATGTAACAACAGAGTTTAGAAAATGTAACTAAATGTTAAATTTTACATCGTCTGAAGATGTTACATTCGTATTTAAATTCTGTTCAAATTCAATTTCTTGGTTATTTCGTTTTCCTGTATTGAACTTGTCACGTTGGATCAAATCCTAAATTGAACGCTATTTCTACTTCATCATTCAATTTATCCGCGAGTGTCTGCTCAAGATAAAGTGCAGCGCAATCTTCTCTCTGTAGAGAAATTGTGAAGATACAACTTCGGACCAACTACTCTGCAACTAAATAAAAAAGAATATCAAATAAGGATACAATTCATAGACAATACGCACTTACTTATATTATATTAGACACTATCAATTTTAAATTGTATTTTATTTTATTTGACATAGTATTGGACGTTTTATTATCACACATACACACACACACACATATATATATATATATATATTTATTTATTTATTTATTTATATACAGGGTGTTTATAAATAAGACCGACAAATTTTGGGACCAAATAGACAACCTTTCTTGAAGCTTATTTTGTTTAAGAACCTATGGGCTGCGACGCTTCGTTTCAGGGATAGAGAGATCTTACAAAAAGGGATTGAAGGAAAGGGATAAACACTCCTTTCAGATGAGAGGGGTTTGTCATTACTACTATCGCTTTGCTTGTTTACTTCCGGAGCTCAGTAACTTTCAGTATCAATTACAGTAAGTTTATATTGACTCTGAAAAAGATCTTGTAGCATGCGTTGTCAGCGCAGAAGTTGAAATAAGGAAAACCCCTGGCATGTTTGGAAGGGTACTTCAAAGTATATATATATATAATATATATATATATATATATATGAACGTAGAAATTCAGTATATAATGGAAATGGACAGCTAATGACAAATGAGGGAAATTTTCAGGAAGTGGCTGAATTCAAATACCTAGGAACAATAATCACAAATAGGAATGAGATGCACAAAGAAATTAAACATAGGCTCAATTCTGGAAATGGCTTGCTATTATGCATTGCAGAGACTTTTGATTGTCCCAAACTCCTTTCAAAAAACGTTAAGCTGAAAATATATAAAACTATTATTCTACCAGTTATATTATATGGGTGCAAAACATGGACTCTTACTTTAAGGGAGGAAAGGAGATTACGAGTATTTGAGAATAAAATTCTTAGGAAAATTTTTGGACCAAAGAGAGATGAACAGACAGGTGAATGGAGAAGACTACATAACAATGAACTACATGGTCTTTATAGGAAGCCAGATATAATAAGAACAGTTAAGTCTCGTAGACTGCGATGGGCAGGACATGTTGCACGTATGGGGAATGAAAGACGTGCATGGAAGCTTCTTGTAGGAAAGCCAGAGGGAAAACGCCCAGTTGGTAGGCCAAGAATGAGGTGGGAGAACAACATTAACTATGATTTGAGGGAAGTAGTAGATTATACAGAGAATGATTGGAAAGCATTAGATCAGGGTAGGGATGTATGGAGAGCTTATGTCCGCGCGGCCATGACCCTTCGGGTTCGATAGTGCCAGTGAGTAAGTAAGTATATATATATGAAAAGAAAAATGAATGATTGAGTCGGGATTTGAACCTAGTCTCTAAACTCTGTATGTTTAGTGCTCTAACCATCTGAGCCACTCAAGTATTCCAACACAAACATACATTTTTCTTATATATGTAGTATTCTCAATTCACACAAGAGGTAGCGGGAAGTCGTTCTCCCTGGCAGAGTTTAGAGACTCGGGTTCAAATCCCGACTCTAGCATTCACTTTTCTTTTCATATCATATTTTCCTGCATTGCCAAATGTCAAAAAATATAGTTATAAAGAAAATTCGTTGACAAACAGAGGAGAAAATGGCACTTAACTGTTTTGTCTTTGCTTATATACATAGGCATTATGCTAACTAACTCACTTGCATTATCGAACCCGCAGGTTCATGACCGTGCGGGCATAAGTTTCCTATATATCCCTATCCTGAGCTAATGTTTTCCAATCATCCCCTGTAAAATCTACTTCCCTCAAATAATTGTTAAAGTGAATTTCCCACCTCATAATAGATATACTCGTACTAATTGGATGTTTTCCTTCTGGTTATCCTACAAGAAACGTCCATCGCCTTCTTCCAGAGTAGATTATCGTAAGTAATGCCACGAGTGATTTCCAAATTATCGATAAATTCACGACTCACGAAGTGAGGAGTGAATTTATCTAGAGAATTTGGAAATCAAGAGTGGTATTTGTTAGGACTATTTAACGAATAAAATTAAGCTGTTTACTCACAAACCACTATTTAACTATAGTTATTTTAAAATACTTATATATTTAATGTAAACGGCGATGTTTGAAAACAAATGAGAAACGATTGGTATGCTTCATCTGCTTCTTTTGTTTATCACTGCAACCAGATCATACTATTTATTGCCAAAGGAACGCAATATTGTAAGAATGCTCTCTAGTGGAGAAAAAATGAAACACATCAAACTGTATATTAATTCATTTGTGATGTCGTATGTTGTAAATATGACAATTATATTTTTCTGGATTGTTACCTGGGAAAAAATACATTTAAGAAAGTGCAAACAGTGGTATCTTTTTTTGGTGGTATAATCAATTGCTACAAATGTTGACATGTATGCACTATATATACAATCTGGTAGCCGTATTTCTTATAGGCTCAGTCACTGCAAAATAACTGTCAGACCTGTTCAGAATATTAAAAAGGAGGAGCTTTGTTTAATATGGTAATTATAACACTGATAAATATTTCGTGAAACACGACTCTGATTGGTTGTAAAACAGAAATCATTGAAACGTGATTGGTCATTGACTCCCATTTGGGGCATGAGTTAAATAGTCAAAGAAAATCTTGCATTATTTTCCGAGAGGAAAAGGAGATATCGGACGTCTTCGTAAGAGATGGTCTTAGATCTATTAGTGAAGACGGAACAGCCAATCAATGCCTAAATCAGGAAGCGAAGAAAAAGAAGACGTTTGATTACAGTACAACTGGAACTTGGCTCGAACTGGTATAGATATTTTTTTATTATTAACATAGTACTATTATTTAACGTTTTGCAATACTGTTATTTTAACACAGTTCCAATAATGGATCATATTATAATATTAATAATGATATTGTGATTCAGACATTAATTTTTCTTTTCACAATATCATTTTAATAAATAATAGTTTTAAAAAACTAAAAGAACACGCTTTATTAGAAAACTAAAAAATGGAAAATAATTTTAATTTCCAGTACGCTTGGGATAAAATAAAGTGGTCAACAAAAAAAAAATCTCCAACACATATAGAATAAAATTAGAGTTATCAACAAAAAAAAATAATTTTACCATCAAAAGCGTGGGGTGCTCTATATAAATTAATACATTTGATAGTAAACAGATATTGGTAAAAGTAAGCTCTCTAAGAAGAAAATGTAAAAATCATAAAAATCACCCCACGCTTTTGATGGTAAAATTATTTTCTTTTTGTTGATAACTCTAATTTTATTCTATATGTGTTGGAGATGATTTTTTTGTTGACCTCTTTATTTTATCCCAAGCGTACTGGAAATTAAAATTATTTTCCATTTTTTTAGTTTTCTAATAAAGCGTGTTCTTTTAGTTTTTTAAAACTATTATTTATTTTTTATTTTTTAGTTTCAATATTTTACAGAATAAGATAAAAATGTAAAATCTTTAAATTCGATACTATTGTAGTATGAGCTAAAAGTAATACTCTTCTATAAAAAAACCCCTCCCAGCCGGATTTGAACCAGCGACGTATGGATTACTGAAATTATATACCACTAAGAGTTCACTGTTCTACCAACTGAGCTCTTACAACGATTGACTAAAAACTCGACAAGTCCGCAACCTATTATACCAGTTTTCATTTTTTTTTCGGATGATTCTGGCCAGGATTTTTGAAACAAAATATGAAATTATTGTATTGTCACGGGTCCTCTACAAGTATACAAAGTTTCAAGTCGATCCAATGTTTCTAAGTGGGTGAAAATCGCGTTGAAAGATTCCGTTACATTTATACAAAAACACTTTTTTTGATTTTCTGATGATTATGGCCAGGATTTTAGAAAATAAATATGAAATTATTGTATTGTCGCGGATCCTCTACAAGTATACAGAGTTTCAAGTCGATCCGATGATTTTAAGTGGGTGAAAATCGCGTTGAAAGATTCCGTTACATAGATAGATAGATGGATAGATAGATACAGGTCAAGCTAATATAAAGCGTGTAATATTACAGCACTATTATTGCTAACATAGTTTTTTTTTTACATACAATGAATTTTTAAGATATAAAATGTATAAAACATTTTTATTGTACTTGTATTTAGCTGGAAAGGAATTCATACTTAAAATTTCAGCTTGTCCATTGTTTCTGCAGTGGAAACATCTGGGGAATATGCAAGATTGTAGGGGAGATGTTTCAACAACCAGTTGCTTAAACAAGGGTGTTCTGTGATTAAAATCTTTCCTCCACTTCGTTCTCCTTACGTCATAACACAAGATGAATCACTTCAGACACTTGTCGTGATAACGCCTTCACTTGTTTCCGCCTGTGAGTTTCAATATTAAATTGTTCTTTATCTCAACGCTTTGCAATTTTCATAACATGTAAATGGCGAAAAATATGAGAAAAAATATAGTTTTGCTGGAACATGGCGTTATGCATCAACATGCTATGCGCTATTATGTAAGTTTCGAGAAAAATACTTTTAAAGTTTAA
This sequence comes from Diploptera punctata, assembly GCA_030220185.1. Classification (NCBI taxonomy): domain Eukaryota; kingdom Metazoa; phylum Arthropoda; class Insecta; order Blattodea; family Blaberidae; genus Diploptera; species Diploptera punctata. The sequence goes on from JASPKZ010003775.1 coordinate 17,321, forward strand.
GTCAATCTTGACTATTTATTGTAGAGCCAAAATAACAATACTGGATATTGCAAGTTATTTTCTTCGTTTGGCAGTTATGCATCAATAATCTCCGATTCCGATTGAGGGTCTTTCCACTTTTCAGCGGTTGCCCTTTTACCAGCCGGCTGCTGGCCCTTCACATCCACATGTGTCAATCACAGAGGTAGATGATCAACAGCCAGTGTAGGGGTGACATGTGGTTAGCATGTCGAGTCCCCCAGCCGTTATAGCTGGTTCCTCAACCTGGAGCCGCTAATTATTGTAGCTACCCAATTGCCTCACGATGCTGGGTGGGCACCGGTCCCATACTGGCCGAAATACCATGAGAAAATTTCTTCCCCCATGGAGACTCGAACCAGCGCAAGTCCCGTAGCTCTGCGCCAAGGCTTCCTATCTTAACTGCTCGGCTACGGCGCGGGACATCAATAATCTAAGAGCCCAAAACATTTGGCGCTTAGCTGCATGATGACACATTTAGATTAGCGCTTATGAAGATCTGACCTTTATCTTTAAATTATTTATTATTTTTTATGGGATTTAAGCTTTTTTTATTCCTCTTATTATTTAGTGAACATATTAAGTAGTAGATTATACAGGGAATGATTGGAAAGCATTAGCTCAGGATAGGGATATATGGAGAGCTTATGTTCGTGCGGCCATGAACCTACGGGTTCGATAGTGCCAGTGAGTAAGTAAGTATTTAAGTAGTCATAAAATAATAGAAAATTTCATAGTCGTTTATTGCAAAACATACTGTAGAATCGCTGATAGAACTGATGTCGTTTACATTTCTATTTAATAGTAGGGCTATATTTAAAGATTTGGCGCTAAAATTGTGCGTACACTTACTTCATGAGCTAGTGCAACAGTTTCATCAAAATATTTTTTCTAATGGCGCTTAGCCATTATATATGCATCAAGAGGGATGCTCCACAGGCGAAATATAGCAGAAAATCGTAATTTCTTACTTTCTAGGTGAGTCCGAATGTTCGAATATTGTGTAGTTACGAACATAAAAAAATATTAAAGTGTTTGAAATTATAAATTCCTGTCTGTCGGAAACCTTGCGTGATGGAGAAAAATCGATTTCATATTTGAATTCACGAGAAAAAATACTATCAGAATCACATATGTTTCTTTCTGAGACAAAAAAAAAAGTTTATTTTTGTTGCTCTCAGTGTAATTAACGTGTGTTTTAAAAATATATAAATGACTACGGACTTAAAGAGTATCATCATCATCATTATTATTATTATTATTATTATTATTATTGTTATTGTTATTATTATGATGATTATTATTATTATTGTTACTGTTATTATTATTATTACTATTATTATTATTATTGTTATTGTTATTGTTACTATATTATTATTATTGTTATTGTGTGTATTCTTATTGATTAGTTATTATTATTATTATGATTATATTATTTATTGTTATTATTTATTACTAATTATTAGTTATTATTATTAATTATTATTGTTATTGTTATTTATTATTATTATTACTATTCTTATTATATTATTATATTGTTATTGTTATTATTATTATTGATGATGATTGATGATGATGATTATTATTATTATTATTATTATTACTATTATTATTATATTATTATTGTTATTGTTATTGTTATTGTTATTATTATTATTATTATTATTATTACTATTATTATTATTGTTATTGTTATTATTATGATTATTATTATTATTATATTATTATATGTATTATTATTATTATTATTATTATTATTATATTATTATTATTATTATTATTATATTATTATTATTATTATTATTATAATTACTATTATTATTATTATGATGATTATTATTATTATTATTATTATTATTATTATTATTATTGTTATTATATTATTATGATGATGATTATTATTATTATTACTATTATGATGATGATTATTATTATTATTATTATTATTATTATTATTATTATTATTATTATTATTATTATCGGCCGCGGTGGACTACTGGTTATGCTCCTTGCCTCGGGTCCCGAAGGTCGCGGGTTCAAACCCAGCCGGGGTCGATGGATTTTTTAGCACGAAAAATTCCAAGGAGCAAGTCCTCCGGGAGGGACTTTAAGCATCACCATTATTTCTCACTCTCTCTATCTATCTATCTATCTATCTATCTCTTTTATCTTAATTTAACATCCCCTTTCGTAGATACTTTCACGCGCCCCCCTCCCGCCTTCCGGGCAGTACTAGGAGACGCGAACTGTATGGGGAGAATTTTAAACTCTGTATCACACACATACTTGACCACACAAGGACATGGAGGATCTCCCTGGATGATTGATCAGCTTAATATAGGCCACTTTCTAGATATCACAAACAACTAAGAGGAAATACATCATTCACTCATCCATTCGTGGATGATTGTGAAGGCCAGATGATATTCGGGAACGATTTGCGACTCAAAGTTTCCCGAAATTTGTCTCACAGGTTAGGAAAAACTCCAAAAACTCTCATCCAGGAAATTTATCCCGACCAGAGATCAAAAATCGGGTCCTCTGTGTACAGGGCTACGACGCGGCATTATCCCGAGACCAAATCGGTAAACAGACATTCTGTAGACTATGTAGATTATATACGCCCACTTAAATTAAGTTTGGTTTTTATACAGCTACCTGTAAAAACGTAAAATAGTAATGTATATATATATGAGCAGTGTGGATAAAACTTGGAGCAGGTTTACTGTATTTTCCAGAAGCGGCGAAAGAACGTATTGACGTCCATTGTGCTACGCCTCACGCATTATTGCGCGCACACAATACAGCGCTATTAAACGTTCTTTTGTTAGCAAAGTTCACCATACAGCTTTGTTTGAAATCTTTCATATATTTCACAACTCTTTATAAGTTATACGCAAACTACAGTACGCAAGGAGACTCATATAAATGTAATGCTGAAGGAAACAATAAATAACGAAATGTATACAGGCCACGTAGTAATGGATGCTTTAACAATACATAGATTATGTAACCCGTACAAAATATGTTTAAATCCATCTGTACAAATATCCAATATTTGTTCCGTTTTCTTGTCCAATAGCTCGTATCAAGTTATATTTGTTTCAAGATAATTATATGAACATCAGAAAAGTGTCCCGAATTTGCCCTTTTTGCATGATATTACATACATGTTCACTATAATAGGTTCAAAATAATTATATATTCATTAACAAACCTTTACATCGCACAAAAGTTCCTTTTTTGTCCCGTTTTCATGTTTTTCAAATTACTGATATAACCCATACAATATTTTACGTACAGCCTTTGAAATAATTGGAGGCTCACAGATAATTTTGAAGTCTCAGTGCGAAGCCACTGCGCATGGTCAGATGTCAGCTACTTAGTGCACAAGTTCAGAACTATTTGAGAAACTAAAAGCAGTTATATTTTGTTTTTGTCGTGCAAGGGAAAATAATTCGCGAAATAAGTAATGCGGTAAATGCTGTAAATAAAAAAAACAAATAAAATAAACTTAAATAATGGCGTGTGCGAGAGAGAAAAAAAAGCTTAAAAGCGGGATCGAACACGAGACCTCGTGCAAGGGAAACAGACGTTCCCTCCACTAGACCACATCGTCCCTGCTAGAAACTGTCTGTATGAAGCAATGCAATACTCCAGGACTTACTTGTAACGAACGGGCTTCCAATATAAAACCTCACGGAGTTTCACCCGGCACGCAGTGCTGTCTCTTCCTCCCGCAATTCACCCTGCCTGCCACCCGTCCTTGAACTGTTTCTTACCTTATAGAAAATGTTGGAAATGTTGTCCTCCCGCACACGTGCTATGGGATCACCTTGGTTTAGACAATGAACACGTGTGCACTTGTAAGGTTTAAGTTTTAACAATTTTGTTGCTGTATGTGCAGAAGATACTGAAATCCCAACTTGTGCTAATTTCGGTAATGATTTTTGTGGTAACGTTCCAAATTTTCGCCAATTTCGTCTAATTTTTCTTCGGTGAGAACCGTACGCCTTCGCGTGTGTTTCTTATTTTGTACTGAACCAGTGGTCTCAAATTTAGTCACAAGATCGTGGATTGTCGATCTGGAAGGAGGTAATTGTCCAGGGAAGTTCCGAATAAATTCATCGCGAACGCGACGAGCTGATTCGTATTTATAATAACATTTACACACATAAATGCGCTGCTCTAATGTCAGCTGACGTCTCATCTTGTCGAACGATAGTAAACTGACTAGTTCAAGGACGAGCGGCTGGCAGAGTGAAATGCGGACGAGGAGAGAGCGCTGCTTGACGGGTGAAACCCCGTGAGGCCGGTCCGGGTTTATATTGGAAGTCCGGTATATTTAAATTAGATAATAACCTGACTTATTTTAAATTAATCAGACACGTTTTGCTTTAGTTGTGGGAATAAACAATCTTGTTATGCTTTTTTTGTAAAGGAAGTAATGAGACGTTACGATCGTTAATCGTTTTCTATATATGACCTGTTTCCTTTAATTTATTTATTTACCTATTTATACAAATTTATTTAGGAACAATAATCACAAATAGGAATTAGGTGCACAAAGAAATTAAACATAGGCTCAATTCTGGAAATACAATGCAGGGACTCTTGTCGTCTTAACTCCTTTCAAGAAACGCTAAACTGAAAATATATAAAACTGTTATCGTACCAGTTATATTATATGGAAGCGAAACATGGACTCTCAGGTCTACTTTAAGGGAGGAGACGAATTTACGAGTATTTGATAATAAAGTCCTTAAGAATATTTTTGGGCCAAAGAAAAATGAACACACAGGTGAACGGAGAAGGATGTGTAACAGTGAACTACGTGGTCTTTATAGGAAGCCAGATATAATAAAAAAAAGTCTCGTAGATTGCAATGGGCAGGACATGTGGTACGAATGGATATTGAAAGATGTGCATAGTGGCTTCTTGTAGGAAAATCAAAGGGAAAAATGCCCAATTGGTAGACCAAGAATGAGGTGGGAGAATAACATTAACCATGACTTGAGGAAGTAGATTATACAGGGAATGATTGAAAAACATTACTTCAGGATAGGGATGTATGGAGAGCTTATGTCCGCGCAACCATGAACCTACAGTTCGATAGTGTCAGTGAGTTAGTTAAATATACAAATGTATTCATTTAACGAGCCTGGTAACGTGCAGGCACAATGAAAATTAATGATGTAATTTTAAAAAATATTCTGACCGGGATCCATCCTGGGCCCATGTAGTCGTAAGAGAGCATCATACCAATTACTCCACTGAAGCGAACAATACAAAATGCTGCATGAAGAAAGATTTATGCCTCCCGATCTGAATTAAAAGGAGACAGCAGACGTAACAACTTAGTGGTGTGAATCGCTCTTCAAAAATTTAAGTTTCGACCATCAAGATTTGCGCCATTTTTTTTTTCTGTACATGTAGACATGTTAAAGGACGATATTAGGAGATAGGATCAAGTTATAATTACCAATTCAGAAAATAACTTACAAATAGGACTATGTACATTAAATAAAATATGAAAAGATTTTGGAATGGAAATATCAGTACAAAAGAAATTTTAGATTAGATTAGATTATATTTATTTAGCCTAGTGGAGTTAAGGCCATGTGGCCTTCTCTTCCACTCACCAGGACAAACATATATTACATCAGAATATAACAATCTTAATTAACTCTAATATTAAACACTAAGTAAAAATTTGATCAAAAGATAATATCTAATATGTTACGATCTATAATACAACCAGTTAATATTACTTAAAATTAAGACTAAAACTAATAATAAAATGTATACAAGCAAAACATATTAAATTGTCCCTGTCTAGTGTATATAAAAACAAAGGAAAATAATGAGATATGGAAAACTAATTTTACGATTATACAATATTTAAAACAAAACAAATAAAAATATTTGTTATTCTTAATATTATTTTCATAAATAATTAAATATATTAATACTGCTAAAAGAATACTATCAGTGAGGTGTATAAGTTAGTTTGTTATTAAATAATTCTTTAGTTTGTTTTTGAAGGATGTTATAGTTTGACAGTCTCTGACATAGGACGGAAGGGAATTCCATGTTCTGGTAAGTGACACCGTAAAAGATAATGAATAATATACAGTGTGATGAGGCGGGACAATGTGCTGATGAGATCCAGTGTCAAGATTATGTGTGTTGGATAGTCTGAAGAAGCGGCGTGATAAATAATTAGACGATGATGTGTGAAGTATGGCATTCTTAGGAGAAGCTCCAATCAGAAGTAAGATAATACACAATGCCGAGAACAAGTACAAACTTTCAACTATTTAGATTGTAAAATATGTTATCAAAATGAAAAAGATATGAACAAGAAAATCACCAAATTTACACAAATCTTAGGAATAATAAATAATACACTAAAAGCTAAATTAGTATAAAATCCACAAAAATAAGACTTTATAATACTTTGGTAAATACTCTCCCTTTTAAAATATATGAAATTATGAAATATTTACCTAAAAGGTCCGTCTCCTCAACTGTATTAGTTATTTATCTGTAGCGCTTTCGGGACTATTCCGATCATCAGTTTTGAAACCTGCTGACGATGGGACTAGTCCCGAAAGCGCTACAGATAAATAACTAGTAAATTTGGGGAGACGGACCTTTTAGGTAAATATTTCATAATTTTATATTTTAATTTTGAATAATACCTCAACGGAAATTATAATGAATCTTATAGTTGTTAACCCTCCCTTTTGTACGGAAGTAAGATATAGAGACAGGAGCAGAATCAAAGCAACGGTAATGAAATTTCTCAGGACAGCTGGATACACTCTTTTAGATCGAAAAAAGAATGAAGAAATTTTAGAAGAATTAAAAGTAGAATCAGTAGAAGAAAAACTCAACAGATATAAATTAAACTGGCTAGACCATGTAAAAAGAATGGATAATTCAAGAAATATTATGCAATATAAGCCCAAAGGACATCGTCGACCAAGAACACCTCATAAAAGATTGCTCGATGGGGTCTAAACAGGCCTACAAAGGCCTAATTCGTGACGAATGATGATGATCATGATGATGAGGTGCTGTTACTGATATAGCTGTATTATTATTGTAGAAGTGCAGGCAGCAAACACACAAGTTTAAAAGAGGACTCGCTGCAGTGATTCTGCCCCAGAGATCTCTTACACCAGATGAGAGTGAAACTTTAGACTTTACGGAGTACAGCCTGTTACGTAACTTTAGTAGGACTTTATTAGCTGAAAGTAAGATACATACAATGTTATTTACAATTATGGATCGCACGGGAAGCAAGCCGTAGGTGCTGTTGACAGTCCGTACAAATAAATTATTGTCCAGCAATAACATAAAGAATCAAGACAATAGATAATAATTCAATTATATTATACGTTATTTACGCTATGTTGTTGGACCAAAGAGAGATGAACAAACAGTTGAATGAAGAAGAATGTCTAACAATTATCACAAGTGATGCCACGAGTAATTTCCAATTTATCTAGAGAATTTGGAAATCAATAGTGGCATTTGTTAGGACTATTTAACGAATAAAATTAAGCTGTTTACTCACAAATCATTGTCTATCTATAGTTATTTTAAAATATGTATGTATTTAATGTAAACGGCGATGTTTGAAAACAAATTAGAAATGTGAGGTTATGTATATTCACTGCAACTCGATCATATTATTTATTGCCAAATAGGATCACAATATTGTAAGAATGCACTCTAGTGGAGAAATAATGAAACACATCAAACTATTATAATCAACATTATAGGTTAATCATTTATATTTTGAATAAACAACTTAGTAAAATCACTGAATGTATTCATTATTTGCTATATTCAATGTATTTGTTGGAGAAAAATAATGGCCTAACCTGTTCAGAATATTAAAACAGGAGGAGCTTTCTTTATCACAAAAGCAGGAGCTGATAAAGAGAAATCGATAGAGAGCGAGGTGAAACACGACTGTCATTGGTGCAAAACAGAATTCATTGAAACGTGATCGGTCATTGACTACCATTTGCGACATGAGTTAAATAGTCATAAGTAATGCCACGAGTGATTTCTAATTTATCTAGAGAATTTGGAAATCAAGAGTGGCATTTGTTAGGACTATTTACCGAATAAAAGTAAGGTGTTTACTCACAAATCATTGTCTAACTATAGTTATTTTAAAATATGTATGTATTTAATGTAAACGGCGATGTTTGAAAATAAATCAGAAATGTAAGGTTATGTTCATTCACTGCTGCTTGATCATATTATTTATTGCCAAATAAGATCGCAATATTGTAAGAATGTACCCAAGTGGAGAAATAATGAAACACATCAAACTATATATCATAATCAACATTACGGGTTATTCATTTATTTTTTTAATAAACAACTCAGTAAAATCAAGGAATCTGTTCATTATTTGCTATATTCAATGTATTTGTTGGAGAAAAAATAATGTTCTGTCCTGTTCAGAACATTAAAAAGGAGGAGCTTTCTTTATCATAAAAGCAGGAGCTGATGAAGAGAAATCGATAAAGAGCGAGGTGAAACACGACTGTCATTGGTTGTAAAACAAAATTCATTGAAACGTGATTGGTCACTGACTAGCATTTGTGGCATGAGTTAAATAGTCAATAATAATGTTAACAATACTTTATGTGATCTTTATGGAAAACCAGATAGATATAAGGAGAAGAGTTAAGTCTCGTAGGTCTTCCATAAACAAAACATGTGGCTTGGATGGGAAATTAAAGAGTGGTATGAAAATAAGAGGCACAACGCCCAGTATGTATGTCAAGAATGATGTGGGAGAATAACATTAACCACAATTTGAGGGAGGTGAATTATATAGGGTAAGACCATGGCTTTTAGAGCAAGAGATCCAGTGAGATCCAAAATTATTTTAGAAAATCAAAGTATAGAACAGGTGTCTAGTTTCAAATATTTGAGCTGTGATGTTGGCTACATTGTGGAAAGAGATATTGACTCCAAAATAAATAAATTTCAGACGGTGTGTGGAACAATACAGAGAAGATTCAAAAATAAAATTAGAAAAGAAACAAAGATAAAAATGTATAATGTTATGACGGTTCCCACAATATTGTATGGATGTGAAACTTGGGCTCCAGTGAAAAAACAGAAGGATAGAATACAGACGGCGGAGATGAGGTTCCTAAGACAAGTAAAAGGATGTACAAGACTTGATAGAATAAGAAATGAGGATATAAGAGAAGAATTGAAAGTACAGCCTTTATTGGATAAGGTCACGAATTACAGACAGAAATGGATTGATCATATGGATGGAATGAGTAAGGAGAGATATCCATTGTTAGCAAGAAATTATCAAGCAAGAGGAAGACGTGATGTTGGAAGACCTAGAAGACGTTGGGCTGATGCATTATGAAGTCGGAACGGGCAATTGCCTAATCCCTGGAGTGATGATGTTAATGATTATTGGAAAGAATTAATCAAGGATGGGGACGTATGGAAAGCTTATGTCCGCACGGCCATGAACTTCCGATTTTGATACTACCAGTGGGTTAGTTATTACTATTATCGTTATCATTATTACTAACATTATTATCATCATCGCTGTCATTGTTATTATCATTATCATCATCATTATTATCATCATAGTCATATCATCAGTTATCATTATCATATCATCATATAATTTAACCCTGGTGAAGTGGAAGAGAAGACCTTACTGTCTTAACTCCATCAGGTAAAAATAAAATTAAATTAAATAAAAATAAAATAAAATACCATTGTAGCATCGTAACATCTTCATCATGTATCATTAGTATCATCATCATCATCATCATCAATTTCAATATTATCATCATTATTATCATCGTTATCACCATCATTATAACCATTATTATCATTATATTTATCATTATAATCATCATAAACATCTTTATTATTATTATTATTATTATTATTACTATTATTACTGTTATTATAGTAACTTTGTAAGAATTGTGTAGAAAGAGACAGCTGTGGTCACTCTCTCACTCGCACCGGTGTTGCCGGTGTTCCTTCATCAAATGTTAATAGGGAAAGGGGGAAAATGAAAACTGACAACAGGGTGGGTTCTTTCTTTTGTATTTCGTCGAAAGCGGTCAAGGGTCTACCCTCATATCTCCATCTCTCTCTTTTCCAAGTTAAGCCAGATATACAATATTATTATTATTATTATTATTATTATTATTATTATTATAAATATTATTTTTATTATCATTACTATTGTTATCATTATCTATACTATTATCATTATCATTATCATCACCATCATCATCATCATCATTATTAGTATTATTATTATCATTATCATTATTATTATTGTTTTTGTTATTGTTATTGTTACTGATATTATTATTATTATTATTATTATTATTATAAATATTATTTTTATTATCATTACTATCGTTATCATTATCTATACTATTATCATTATCATTATCATCACCATCATCATCATCATCATCATTATTATTATTATCATTATCATTATTATTATTGTTTTTGTTATTGTTATTGTTACTGATATTATTATTTTTTTTTTTCATTTATTTTTTCAGCATGCCCCATTACCGTAGTAATATTACATGCATAACATAACAAACATAAAATCAGATTACATAACATTACATAACATCACATATTTGGTTTTTGTTTACATGTTTTTTTTTTATTCTTCGTCACTTGTTAATCACTCATTTTCGTACACTATTGTTTTTTATATATTTTTGAAATGTCTTAAATATTTGTGTATTAGGTCTTTCTCCGTCACAGGCCATGTTCCTCCTTCTTTGCTGATTTCTTCTTTCAACTTATTTCTAGAATGCTGCTGCAATTCACAATTATAAAGGAGATGTTCTACATTTTGAATTGCTTTTCTACATGGACAGGTTGCGTTGTTTAATATTCCAATGCGATAAAGATGTGATTTATTTTTTCCATGACCAGTTACCATTTCAGAAAATTCTGGAGTTATTTCACATTTAAGTTTTAATCTGTCTCTGACTGATGGGAAGAACTTCTTACATGTGGCTCCTTTATCTGCGTTGTCCCATTCGTTCTGCAATTTAATGGTTCCTTCTTCTTTTACTTGGGCAAATTATTATTATTATTATTATTATTATTATTATTATTATTATTATTATTATTATTATTATTATTATTATTATTATTATTATTATTATTATTATTATTATTATTATATAAGACTTTCAGCTATGTAATATCAGTTTGCATTCCAATTGGAATTTTTGAAGAAGCTTGTATCTTGAAGTTATAATGAAATACCAATGGGTTGTTTATGAATAAATTCTTGAATAGAGTTTTAAATAACTTTATTATGAAAACAATGTGTGGAGGCGAAGTTTAAAATTTCTGTATTATATCAATATACTGCGGTAGCGGAGAATTGATTGAATGCGGATATACATTCCACACGCTGTGTTATCAAAGTTAAATTAGGGTCCGCTGTTTCAACAAGATAATAAATAACCTCAATAGATTTCCAAATCAGTATGAGAAATACACAGGTCTCGTGTGATTCTCTCCAGAACGAAGTTCGGTGTGTAATACATTAAATTGTTCTCCATGCGTTGATCATTTTATCCCTTTTCAGAGGCTGCCTTTTCTTTAATATAATAAAATGTATTGTAAAATAATAAAGCCAATAATATTAATAATAATAATAATAATAATAATAATAATAATAATAATAATAATAATATATTTCCGGTTTTAACAATGTTGATACATTTTTCCAGCACCAATGATTTCTCTTCAAAATCGCTTTATAATTTTCCTCCATTCGTCTCTATTATAACACATTTCTTCCTGTATTTCCCAGTCCTTCAAAGTTTCTCTAATGCCTTGGATCCACGTGAGATTCGGCCGTCTTTTCCTTCTCGTTCCTGATGGTGTCCATTCCATTATTTTATAATAATAATAATCATCCATGCAAGTATTGGGCCATGTAGCTTGTTACGGTCTCAAAGAGGAGTTTTCCATCCAGCGCTTTTTTGGACGTCCCAGCGATCTTTTGCTTAGGGGGCAGTAACGAAGCATGGCGTTTGGAATTCTATGAGACGGCAGTCGTTGAAAATGAATAATAACAATAATAATAAAAATAAAAATAATAATAATAATAGCACTGACAACGATAAAAACATTAGCAATAGCTTCTCCTCTTCTTCTTCTTCACGATTTAGGCTTATTTACAACCCTGTTCCGGCTCCAAATTGCTGCTCTTTCCATCTTTTCTTTGGTCTTCCCAAACTTCTTCTTCCTCGTGGTGAATAGCTGTATGCTTCTTTTGATATTCTATTCTCAGTCATCCTTGTCAAGTGTTCTTTCCAATTTGTACTGTATTTCTCTATTGTTGTGTTAATTCCTCTACTTTTAGTTGTTGTCTTATTTCTGTGTTATGTTTTTTGTCTGTTCTTTGATATCCTGCTATTGGTCTGAGGAATCTCATTTCAGCAGCTTGAATTCTGGCAGATTGTTGTGTTGTCACTGTCCATGCTTCGGATCCATAAGTAATAATAGGCACTGCCGTTGTCTTGTATAATTTCATTATAGAGTCTTTCCTGCCTTTATTTTTCAAAGTTCTTTTTAGTGTTCCTGTTATATAATTAAAAGATTAGCAATAGCAAAAATAATAATAACAATAATAATATCATTAATAACAATAACAATAAAAACAATAACGGTAATAACAATAATATTAATGGCAGTAATACCATCTGGATACTATATCCATTCAAGGATTACTTCTAGACTCTAGAGACACAATACCTAAAGAGAAATAATAATTTCTGAAGCAACTATAACTGTCAAACATCTCACAGCACAATTTATTTTAATTCAATGCCCCAGGTTTCTCATTTCGACATTTTCTGGTGTTTTCTCCTGGAATTGGCAATTTGTAACCCACTTCTGAGTTTGGGGCGCCTGGAAGGCCGGAGTTATGGCTGCACAGATGGTATGATGGGTGGTGATGATGATGATGGTGCGACAGGAGAGTCCTTAATCCTAAACTTGATCTAAGCTGAATATGAATTATTAAATATATATTTTCATCATCATCATCATCATCATCCAGGGATTAAGCCTGTTGGCTCGTTCCGGTTTCATGAAAGCTAGAATTGTTAAAATTGTTCAGACCATCTTCTGTGTGGGCGTCCAACATTTCTCCAGTTTATAATTTAGCAATAATTTTGGAATTCTTCCTTCTGGCATTCTATCAATATGATCTTTCCAGTCGTTCCTATAGTTAATTATTCGGTCTGTAAGTTTGAAAATATTTAGTTCCTTTCTTATATCTTCATTTATTTGTTTATCCAGCAGAGTATATCCTGCTATATTTCTTAAAAATCACATCTCATTTTATATTTTATTAGGAATATTCCACAATACAGTTTTTCTCCTTCAACCCAAAGTGATTTGTCGCCAGAGGTTCCTGTCTAGAGCATCTTCATTCCTCAAATCTCTAGCTTCCATACTTCTCCTCACTCCAACTATCCAATAGTTCTTCTTATCGCACTGTCCTCTTTCCACTTCTTCCATTAACCTTCCAAACCAGGAATCTTCTTCGGTAATTGTCAACTAATCTAATCTATCTTCTTCCATTTTAAATGTGTTTTTTCCTTGTTTTTATATTTTTTTTTCAACTTGGCATAATTTCCCTTATTTGGGCTGTTGAACATAAAGAAGAGGAAAAGAAATTTGTGTTTAGCCACTGGCTAAGAAGAAACTGCCTGATGCTGTGATGCCCTAGAAGGAATGGTCAATGCAAAGAAAGTTAGAGGCAGAAAAAAGACATCAGAAATGATAGACAATATATTAAAATGGTTTATATGCAGATACAAAAAGGAAGGCTGAGTTAAGGAAAGAGTGGAGAATGTTGAGTTTGCAGTGAAAGACCTGATCTTGGGCAAAATACTATGAATGAAAGTGCTGTTAAAATTTTAAAATAACACAAATATGCTGAACGAGAACACACCCAAAAGGCTGAAACCACTGTATAAAATGTACTAAAACCTTCAGTACCATTGCATATGCTGATGATGAAAGACTGTTTTTTTAAAGACCTACATTTTTAACGTTTGACGAAATATTTTAATTGAGGACGACTGATACAACAGGTACGGAATTTATAATTTTAATTAATTAAAAAAATAAAAATAAAACGTACTTTTATTTGATTTTCATATTTATTACATAATTCAGTGACAGCTGTTTCGGTACACTGTACCTTCTTCAGACATGTACAGAAGGTACAGTGTACCGAAACATATATAAATATGAAAATCAAATAAAAGTACGTTTTATTTTTATTTAATTAATAAATATGGATTTTCATCAAGTAAAAAACAACTCAACTGATTATATAATTTTAATATTTTAATCAATAACCTCAACGGTGGTCTACTACGAATTTTAAAAGTATCCCCAGATATAGTTAAAATTCTGAATTCAAAATGAGCGTCACTACGTTATTAATAAATGTTGCCATATTAAGTCACTTTCCCCTAAATGACAGCCATATGGCAGTGGTTTATAATCAATTTATTGTCATTCAATAAATTTAAACGTGAGGTTCACTATCACGAATTTAAAAATAGCTGTGGTTGTTCTATATCGAGATTCTGAGGTTAACATCCATTTATTTCCAACCAAATTTCAATTACTTAACACAACCAACAACTTACTATTAATAAACACAAGTGATATAATTTGTAAGTAAAAAAAAACAAAAATAATTTGCATCATTTATGATGGCTTCATTCGAATACTTACTTACTTACTTACTCACTGGCACCGTAGGTTCATGGCCGCGCGGACATAAGCTCTCCATACATCCCTATCCTGAGCTAATGTTTTCCAACCATTCCCTGTATAATCTACTTCCCTCAAATCATAATTAATGTTATTCTCCCACCTCATTCTTGGTCTACCAACTGGGCGTTTTCCTTCTGGCTTTCCTACAAGAAGCTTCCATGCAAGTATTTCATTCCCCATACGTGCAACATGTCCTGCCCATCGCAGTCTACGAGACTTAACTGTTCTTATTATATCTGGCTTCCTATAAAGACCATGTAGTTCATTGTTATGTAGTCTTCTCCATTCACCTGTCTGTTCATCTCTCTTTGGTTCAAAAATTTTCCTAAGTACTTTATTCTCAAATACTTGTAATCTCCTTTCCTCCCTTAAAGTAAGAGTTAATGTTTCGCATGTTTATATCACTAGGATGAAGATATGTTGGAAGACCCAGTAAAAGATGAATAGACCAAGTCTAATCCTTGCTGCTGCTACTGATAATGATGATGAATTTAAACGTAAATAACTGATATCATTATAGCTTCTCTTTTTCTTCTTTCTCCTCTCTTATTTTATTTTCAATATGCACTCCTTCCCATTCATTTTTCTTTGTCTTTCAATTTAATTGTTCTCCTCTCTCCGCTTCATTTCTCCTTTCTTCGGTTTCTTCATATTTCTGTATTTCTACAGGGTGGATTTTAATTACATCGATAAACTGCAGGGTGCAATTCCTAAAACTGGAAATGGAGGAAAAAATTTCCTATGAATAAGTATCCATAAATGCATTGTTGCCACGGTAGATGGCTCTGACGAATGGCATTATTCTCTCGGACCACTTGCAGAATACTCTTCCTGTTTTACTTGAGAATGTACTGTACCTTTGGTAATACAACAGGCGATGTGGTTTCCGCATGATGGAGCGCCACCCCACTTCCGCAGTACAGTTCGCCGACACATTAACAAAATCTTCCCCAGACTTTGGATACAACGCGGAGGCTCTGTTACATAGCCTGGTAGATCATTGTTTTACCTCTAGGGGCATCTGAAAAGCGTTGTGTATGCTGAACCAGTTGCTGATGTACAACAACGTGTCGACGTCCCCTGTGACGCTATTCGGAGAGAGGTGAAGCAATCCATGATACGACGCGTGAACGCGTGCGTACATCCCATGGAGGTACTTTGAACATATGTTGTGACGTGGATGCGATTATGCTATGTAATGTGTGCCGGGATGCTTTGTTGTCGTTGCACGCACATCGTTCGTTTCCGGACACATGTTCATAGTCAATATCTGGTCTTGAGAATGACAGCTTGGCTGTAGAAACTTGCTGACCATTTTAAAACATTAATTGGTGAAATGGGCATATTGACTGCATATATATTTTAATTTTCCTCATCATTGAGGGTTTTCTCCAACCAATCTTAATAATTAACATGAGTTTTAAAAAATACATAAATGACTACGGACTTATATTTATCAGTTTGTAACAAACATTCACAAATTTCCCTTAATTAAAGTTCTCCATCATTCTCTGTCCTCTGTGTCTTCATCCATTATACCAAATTTCCTCATTGAATTCTGAATATAATGTTATTCTTCCCCAATCGAAGGGACTATTATTATGCTTTCAAATCTTATATGAGAATTTTCCGGAAGGATCAAACTATTTACGCTGGAGGGAAAATTTTCTATAGGATCGTAACAGGCCTTGGCCTAATACTTGGAAGGAAGAAGAAGAAGAATATTTTATCACCAAGAAGATCACTTGTGTATTAAATGTTCATAGGACTTTTTTTTCCTTCACTTTCAGTTAGTAATCAGTACCTGAAGGTTATCATACGTAATGTCACGAGTGATTTCCAAATTATCGACAAATTCACGACTCACGAAGTGAGGAGTGAATTTATCTAGAGAATTTGGAAATCAAGAGTGTCATTTTTCAGGAATATTAACGAATAAAATTAAGCTGTATACTCACAAATCATTATTTAAATATAGTTATTTTGTAAATAATTATATATTTAATGTACTAATGTACTAATTTTGTACTAGAGCATGCCATTAAATCTTTAGAGAATGAGGAAGGCTTACAACTGAATGGTATTGATAAGCTGTTAGTTTATGCTGGTGATGTAGTACTATTGGCTGATAGCGAGGAGATACTAAAGGCCAACACGCACCACTATTGAGTAACACTAAGAAATTAGGACTGGAAGTAAATATCAGTAAAACTAAATATATGGTCACACGTAGAAATACATGATATAATGGAAATGGACAGCTAATGACAAATGAGGGAAATTTTGAGGAATTGGCTGAATTCAAATACCTAGGAACAATAATCACAAATAGGAATGAGATGCACAAAGAAATTAAACATAGGCTCAATTCTGGAAATGCGTGCTATTATGCATTGCAGAGACTCTTGATGTCCCAACTCCTTTCAAAAAACGTTAACCTGAAAATATATAAAACTATTATTCTACCAGTTATATTATATGGGTGCGAAACATGGACTCTTACTTTAAGGGAGGAAAGGAGATTACGAGTATTTGAGAATAAAGTTCTTAGGAAAATTTTTGGACCAAAGAGAGATGAACAGACAGGTGAATGGAGAAGACTACATAACAATGAACTACATGGTCTTTATAGGAGGCCAGATATAATAAGAACAGTTAAGTCCCGTAGACTGCGATGGGCAGGACATGTTGCGCGTATGGGGAATGAAAGACGTGCATGGAAACTTCTTGTAGGAAAGCCAGAAGGAAAACGCCCAGTTGGTAGACCAAGAATGAGGTGGGAGAACAACATTAACTATGATTTGAGGGAAGTAGATTATACAGGGAATGATTGGAAAACATTAGCACAGGATAGGGATGTATGGAGGGCTTATGTCCGTGCGGCCATGAACCTATGGGTTCGATAGTGCCAGTGAGTAAGTAAGTAAGTATATTTAATGTAAACCGCGATGTTTAAAAACAAATGAGAAACGATTGTTACGCTTCATTTGCTTCTTTTGTTCGATCACTGCAACCAGATCATAATGTTTATTGCCAAAAGATCGCAATATTGTAAGAATGCACCCTGGTGGAGAAATTTATAACCAACGTTATAGGTATTAATTAATTTATGATGTCCTATGATGTAAATATGTCAATTATATTTTTCAGCGTCATTTCCTGGAAAAAAATTCGTTAAAGAAAGTTCAAACAGTGTTTTTTTTAGTGGTATAATCAATTGTTACAAATGTTTTTATATTATCTCTCCTCTCGTATGCGCTACGTGTTGCCATTCATGCACTATATATACAATCTGGTAGCCGTATTTCTTGGAGAGTCAGTCACTGCAAAATAAAGCAATGACCTATTCAGAATGTTAAAAAGGTGCTTTCTTTATTATGACATACTTTAGTTGATACATTTTAGGCGAAACACGACTGTGATTGGTTGTAAATAAAAAATCATTGAAATGTGATTGGTCATTGATTCCCATTTGGAGAATGAGTTAAACAGTCAGTGTAATTACCATTCACTTTGTATATTTATCTTTTTCTCATCCTCGCTTATTTCATTCAAATATATTTTTATATAACTGCTATATAGACAGATCAGTTTAACTCAACCACACTCTGTATACAACCAAATAGAGTTTGCAACAGAGTAGAATGCAGGTAGAATGTGATTTAATAGAGCAGAATGTCTGACCCAGCAGAGGTTGTAAAGCCAGCTCTAGAAATACGTACGTGTGTAAGCAATTTCTAGAGTTGTATTGTGTGGTCTCCAGTTCGCTGGAGCGTTAACTTCACAATAATCCAGGTTGCGAATTTTAAACTCCGTCAAATAATCTAACAAACCTCGTCAAAATGCATTCACATCTCTCCTCAACACATCCCGTAAAACTAGACAAATGCGTAGATCACAGAAATATAACAAATTGTTTGTGTTTTTGTAAATTTGACAGAGTATCGCAATTATATTATTTTACTGTCTTATGAAATGTGTCTACATATTTTCTTTCTCACTTTTACAGACGCTTTAACATATCCATGTCATATCCATTAGCTATATTTAGTGGGGGGAGCTATAGAGCTCTAAACGAATTTGTTTTTTCTGATGGAATTAGAATGAAAATGGTAAATATACAATAATAAGGACGTTATAAAAATGTCAATAATAAAACAATCATAAAAACAATATTAAGAACAGTAATAATGAGAAACAAAAAAAATAATATAAACTCACTGACGCTATCGAACCCGTAGGCTCATAGCCGCTAATGTTTTCCATTCATCCCCTGTATAATCTACTTCCCTCAAATCATAGTTCATTTTATTCTCCACCTCATTATTCGTCTACCAACCGGGCGCTTTCCCTCTGGTTTTCCTACAAGAAGCTTCCATGCAAGTCTTTCATTCCCCATTCGTGCCACATGTCCTGCCCATCGCAGTCTAGATACTTAACTCTTCTCGTTATATGTAGTTCAGTGTAGTCTTCTCCATTCACCTGTCTGTTCATCTCTCTTTGGTCCAAAAATTTTCCTAAGTACTTTATTCTCAAATACTCGTAATCTCCTTTCATCCCTTAAAGTAAGAGTCCATGTTTCACATCCATATAATACAACTGCTAGAATAATATTTTTATATATTTTCAGTTCTTTGAAAGGAGTTGGGACATCAAGAGTCTCTGCAATGCATAATAGCACGCATTTCCAGAATTGAGCCTACGTTTAATTTATTTTTACATCTCATTCCTATTTGTGATTATTGTTCATAGGTATTTGAATTCACCCACTTCTTTAAAATTTACCTCATTTGTCATTGCTGTCCATTTCATTATAAAATGTATTTCTATGTGTGACCATATATTTAGTTTATTGATATTTACTTCCAGTCCTAATTGCATAGTGTTACTCAATACTCAATACACAATAGTGTGTGCGTGTTGTCCTTTAGTATCTCCTCGCTATCGCCCAATAGTACTACATCACCAGCATAAACTAACAGCTTATTAATGCCATTGAGTTGTAGGCCTTCCTCATTCTCTAAAGATTTAATGGCAGCTCTAGTACAAAATTAAATAGTGGAGGAGATAGTGCATCTCCTTGTTTCAACCTATTGTGGATTTCAAACGTATACGAAAACTGTTTGCTACACACACCCTACTTTTTGTGCCATTTAGACACGTTCTTATAAGTCTAACTAACTTTTTAGGAATTCCGACTCCAGCAGAATACTATATAACTTCTCCCTCTTAATTGAATCGTATGCCTTTATGAAGTCTACGTATAGTTTATGTACAGTACGATTATATTCCCATTATTTTTCTAAAATTTATCACACTAAAAAACCTGATCTGTTGTAGACCTGTTTCTTCTAAATGTACATTGATTATCTCCTAGAATGTCATCAATATAGGGATTAAGTCTGCTTACTAATATATTTGTAAGAATTTTGTACGAAGTTGAAAGTAATGAGATGCCCCTGTAGTTGTTGCTATCAGTTTTATCTCCTTTCTTATAAATTGGTACAATAATCGATTCTTTCCATTCATCTGAAAGAGCTTCTTTATCCCAAATCATACTAAGCAACCGGCTATTATGCATTGCAGAGACAGTTAAGTCCCGTAGACTGCGATGGGCAGGACATGTTGCGCGTATGGGGAATGAAAGACGTGCATGGAAACTTCTTGTAGGAAAGCCAGAAGGAAAACGCCCAGTTGGTAGACCAAGAATGAGGTGGGAGAACAACATTAACTATGATTTGAGGAAATACTATGATGAGGAAAGTAGATTATACAGGGAATGATTGGAAAGCATTAGCTCAGGATAGGGATGTATGGAGAGCTTATGTCCGTGCGGCTATGAACCTACGGGTTCGATAGTGCCAGTGAGTAAGTAAGTAAGTAAGTAAGTATTATTATTATTACTATTATTATTGAAAATATGTTTCTTACATGTAAGACTATTGTCAGGAGACTTTAAGGCCCAAACGTCCTCCAAAAATTATCTGGCCATCACTATCATATTCGCCATGTTTAGTGTGAATGTGTGTGTGAATGGTGTGTTTCGTCTTAATGTTGTGCGATCCATAGTTTAAAATCCCTCTACAGACAGGTCGTGCAACTGTAAGGCCCAGTGGCGTGCGGCATCCGAAAAGTTCGTATTAAGGTGACAGGTTTACCTGAGTTAATGGAATTCGTATATTTTGTTAATGAATAAATTACCGTGATTGTATTCGCCAGGTCCACCGCTGTGGTCTTGAGGTAGCGTGCTGTCTTGTCACGCAGCGGGCCCGGGTTCGATTCCCGGTCGGGACAGGCCCTGAGTGAGGTTTTTTTCAGGGTTTTTCCTCACCTGTAATACAAATGTATGGACGCTTAGGGCCCAACGGCCTCTGAAAATCATCAGGCTATCATCATTATCCTTTACCGGTGTGGAAAGCAACGGAAAGCTACCACACCTATAATTCCCCAATAAAGCTGCAAAGCATGCTGCCCTAGAGCAGAATTACTATTTTTTTGCAAATGCCCCAGGTTGTCTCTCAACATTCCTGGTCTTCTCTCCTGGCATGGCGTATTTTAACCCACTTCTGAGGTTGGGGCGCCTGGAAGGCGGGGTGACGTTGCCCCGATGATATAAGTGATGGTGATGATAGCGGTGCGCCAGTGGAGTCCCTAATCCTAAGCTTAATCTAAGATGAATATGAATGATGATGATGATGATGATGATTGCGATGGCCATATGATTTCGGGGACCGTTTGGGCCTTAAAGTTTTCCTGATATTTGTCTTACAGGTGAGGAAAAACCCCGATAAAAACCTCACCCAGAAAAACTGTCCCAACCGGGGATCGAACCCGGGCCCGCTGCGTGACAAGGCAGCACGTTACCTCGATACCACAGCGGTGGAGCAGGCAGAATTGCTGTGGATGGATGAATATTCGCCAGTTTTCCAGATTTCTTGTTTCTCCGTTTGGATCTGTTAATGCAGCACACATAATACATGTTATATGCGGGACGTATCCACGAACTTTCAGGCGTAGAAGATACAAGTACAACTGGAATAAAAAATCATTCATGTTTCATATAACTGAGGAGCACTAGTATGATTTGGGAAAAATAAGCTCTTCCAGATGAATGGAAAGAAACAATTATCGTACCAATCTATGAGAAAGGAGATAAAACTGATTGCAACAAGTACAGAGGCATCTCATTACTTTCAACTTCGTACAGAATTCTAACAAATATATTAGTAAGCAGACTTATTCCCTATATTGATGGCATTTTAGGAGATCATCAATGTGGGTTTAGAAGAAACAGGTCTACAACAGATCAGATTTTTAGTATAAGAGACATTTTAGAAAAGAAATGGGAATATAATGGTACTGAACATCAACTACATGTAGACTTCAAAAAGGCATACGATTAAATTAAGAGGGACAAGTTATATAGTATCCTGCTGGAGTTCGGAATTCCTAAAACGTTAGTTAGACTTATACGAATGTGTCTAAATGGCACAAAGAGTAGGGTGCGTGTAGGCAAACAGTTTTCAGATACTTTTGAAATTCACGATGGGTTAAAGCATGGAGATGCACTATCTCCTCTACTATTCAATATTGTATCACAGCATGCCATCAAATCTTTCGAGAATGAAGAAGGCCTACAACTCAAGGATATCAATACACTGCTAGTTTGTGCTGATTATGTAGTATTACTGAGCGATAACGAGGAGATACAAAGGCTAACACGCACACTCTATTGTGCAACACTAAGAAATTGGGACTGGAAGTAAACAATAATAAAACTAGATACATGATCACACATACAATCCATTATATAATGGAAATGGACAGCTAATGACAAATGAGGGAAATTTTTGAAGAAGTGGCTGAATTCAAATATCTATGAACAATAATTATAAATAGGAATGAGATTCACAAAGAAATTAAAAATAGGCTCAATTCTGAAAATTCATGATATTATACATTACAGGGACTCTTGACGTCCCAATTCCTTTGAAAAAACTTTAAACTGAAAATATACAAAACTGGTATTCTCCCAGTTATATTATATGTATGCGAAACATAGACTCTTACTTTAAGGGAGGAAAGAAGATAACGAGTATTTGAGAATAAAGTTCTCAGGAATTGTTTGGCCAAAAAGAGATTAACAGACAGGTGAATGGAGAAAACTACGTAATAGTGAGCTACATGGTACTTATAGGAAGCCATATATATACAAGAACAGTTAAGTCTCGTAGACTGCGATGGGTAGGACATGTGGTACGAATGGGAATGAAAGATGTGCATGGAAGCTTCTTGTAGGAAAACCAGAGGTAAAACGCTCCGTTAGTAGACCAAGAAAGAGGCGGGAGAATAACATTATCTATGATTTGAGGGAAGTAGATTATGCAGGGGATGATTGGAAAACATTTGTTTAAGATAGGGATGTATGGAAAGCTTATGTTCGCGCGGGTCACGAACCTACGGATTTGATAGAGCCAGTGAGTTAGTTAGCACTAAGGGCATGAGCTCTCCACGCATCCCTATCCTGAGCGGTCATGAATTTTAAACAAATGTTTCTATATGTGTTGGAGATGATTTTTTTGTTGACCACTTTATTTTATCCCAAGCGTACTGGAAATTAAAATTATTTTTCATTTTTTAGTTTTCTAATAAAGCGTGTTCTTTTAGTTTTTAAAAATATTATTTATTTGCACTATAGTGCATTCTGTCGTACTTACAGGAATGGCGATCATGATTGAAAAGTTCAATTACCTAAATTTCTGGTTAGCCAACCTATAAACAACTAAATACCTCATATTTGAAGAGAAAAATTATACGCTCAGACCGGGACTTGAACCCGGGACCCTTGGTTCTCTAGACCAAGTGCTCTACCAACTGAGCTACCTGAGCAAGTACCGATCTAAACGCAAATCCTTCTCTATATACATTGTAATTCCCATCCACCAAATGCTGTGAAGCCATGCTTCTATCTTGCAAATGGCGGCTCCTTTATTAAGAAGACATATTTGGGAATTATACATTACAGCCAGTACGGCTTTTTCCAAGTTTTTATTATTGATTTCGTACATCTCAATGATGGATAAATCATATTTGAAGAGAAAAATTATACGCTCAGACCGGGACTTGAACCCGGGACCCTTGGTTCTCTAGACCAAGTGCTCTACCAACTGAGCTACCTGAGCAAGTACCGATCTAAACGCAAATCCTTCTCTATATACATTGTAATTCCCATCCACCAAATGCTGTGAAGCCATGCTTCTATCTTGCAAATGGCGGCTCCTTTATTAGAAGACATATTTGGGAATTATACTTACAGCCAGTACGGCTTTTTCCAAGTTTTTATTATTGATTTCGTACATCTCAATGATGGATAAATCATATTTGAAGAGAAAAATTATACGCTCAGACCGGGACTTGAACCCGGACCCTTGGTTCTCTAGACCAAGTGCTCTACCAACTGAGCTACCTGAGCAAGTACCGATCAAACGCAAATCCTTCTCTATATACATTGTAATTCCCATCCACCAAATGCTGTGAAGCCATGCTTCTATCTTGCAAATGGCGGCTCCTTTATTAAGAAGACATATTTGGGAATTATACATTACAGCCAGTACGGCTTTTTCCAAGTTTTTATTATTGATTTCGTACATCTCAATGATGGATAAATCATATTTGAAGAGAAAAATTATACGCTCAGACCGGGACTTGAACCCGGGACCCTTGGTTCTCTAGACCAGTGCTCTACCAACTGAGCTACCTGAGCAAGTACCGATCTAAACGCAATCCTTCTCTATATACATTGTAATTCCCATCCACCAAATGCTGTGAAGCCATGCTTCTATCTTGCAAATGGCGGCTCCTTTATTAAGAAGACATATTTGGGAATTATACATTACAGCCAGTACGGCTTTTTTCCAAGTTTTTATTATTGATTTCGTACATCTCAATGATGGATAAATCTATATTTGAAGAGAAAAATTATACGCTCAGACCGGGACTTGAACCCGGACCCTGGTTCTCTAGACCAAGTACTCTACCAACTGAGCTACCTGAGCAAGTACCGATCTAAACGCAAATCCTTCTCTATATACATTGTAATTCCCATCCACCAAATGCTGTGAAGCCATGCTTCTATCTTGCAAATGGCGGCTCCTTTATTAAGAAGACATATTTGGGAATTATACATTACAGCCAGTACGGCTTTTTCCAAGTTTTTATTATTGATTTCGTACATCTCAATGATGGATAAATCATATTTGAAGAGAAAAATTATACGCTCAGACCGGGACTTGAACCCGGGACCCTTGGTTCTCTAGACCAAGTGCTCTACCAACTGAGCTACCTGAGCAAGTACCGATCTAAACGCAAATCCTTCTCTATATACATTGTAATTCCCATCCACAAAATGCTGTGAAGCCATGCTTCTATCTTGCAAATGGCGGCTCCTTTATTAAGAAGACATATTTGGGAATTATACATTACAGCCAGTACGGTTTTTCCAAGTTTTTATTATTGATTTCGTACATCTCAATGATGGATAAATCATATTTGAAGAGAAAAATTATACGCTCAGACCGGGACTTGAACCCGGGACCCTTGGTTCTCTAGACCAAGTGCTCTACCAACTGAGCTACTCTGAGCAAGTACCGATCTAAACGCAAATCCTTCTCTATATACATTGTAATTCCCCTCCACCAAATGCTGTGAAGCCATGCTTCTATCTTGCAAATGGCGGCTCCTTTATTAAGAAGACATATTTGGGAATTATACATTACAGCCAGTACGGCTTTTTCCAAGTTTTTATTATTGATTTCGTACATCTCAATGATGGATAAATCATATTTGAAGAGAAAAATTATACGCCCTCAGACCGGGACTTGAAACCCGGGACCCTTGGTTCTCTAGACCAAGTGCTCTACCAACATGAGCTACTGAGCAAGTACCGATCTAAACGCAAATCCTTCTCTATATACATTGTAATTCCCATCCACCAAATGCTGTGAAGCCATGCTTCTATCTTGCAAATGGCGGCTCCTTTATTAAGAAGACATATTTGGGAATTATACATTACAGCCATTACGGCTTTTTCCAAGTTTTTATTATTGATTTCGTACATCTCAATGATGGATAAATCATATTTGAAGAGAAAAATTATACGCTCAGACCGGGACTTGAACCCGGGACCCTTGGTTCTCTAGACCAAGTGCTCTACCAACTGAGCTACCTGAGCAAATACCGATCTAATCGCAAATCCTCTCTATATACATTGTAATTCCCATCCACCAAATGCTGTGAAGCCATGCTTCTATCTTGCAAATGGCGGCTCCTTTATTAAGAAGACATATTTGGGAATTATACATTACAGCCAGTACGGCTTTTTCCAGTTTTTATTATTGATTTCGTACATCTCAATGATGGATAAATCATATGTATAATTCCCAAATATGTCTTCTTAATAAAGGAGCCGCCATTTGCAAGATAGAAGCATGGCTTCACAGCATTTGGTGGATGGGAATTACAATGTATATAGAGAAGGATTTGCGTTTAGATCGGTACTTGCTCAGGTAGCTCAGTTGGTTAGAGCACTTGGTCTAGAGAACCAAGGGTCCGGGTTCAAGTCCCGTCTGAGCGTATAATTTTTCTCTTCCAATATGATTTATCCATCATTGAGATGTAGAAATCAATAATAAAAACTTGGAAAAAGCCGTACTGGCTGTAATGTATAATTCCCAAATATGTCTTCTTAATAAAGGAGCCGCCATTTGCAAGATAGAAGCATGGCTTCACCTCATTTGGTGGATGGGAATTACAATGTATATAGAGAAGGATTGCGTTTAGATCGGTACTTGCTCAGGTAGCTCAGTTGGTAGAGCACTTGGTCTAGAGAACCAAGGGTCCCGGGTTCAAGTCCCGGTCTGAGCGTATAATTTTTCTCTTCAAATATGATTTATCCATCATTGAGATGTACGAAATCAATAATAAAAAACTTGGAAAAAGCCGTACTGGCTGTAATGTATAATTCCCAAATATGTCTTCTTATAAAGGAGCGCCATTTGCAAGATAGAAGCATGGCTTCACAGCATTTGGTGGATGGGAATTTACAATGTATAATAGAGAAGATTTTGCGTTTAGATCGGTACTTGCTCAGGTAGCTCAGTTGGTAGAGCACTTGGTCTAGAGAACCAAGGGTCCCGGGTTCAAGTCCCGGTCTGAGCGTATAATTTTCTCTTCAAATATGATTTATCCATCATTGAGATGTACGAAATCAATAATAAAAACTTGGAAAAAGCCGTACTGGCTTTGTAATGTATAATTCCCAAATATGTCTTCTTAATAAAGGAGCCGCCATTTGCAAGATAGAAGCATGGCTTCACAGCATTTGGTGGATGGGAATTACAATGTATATAGAGAAGGATTTGCGTTTAGATCGGTACTTGCTCAGGTAGCTCAGTTGGTAGAGCACTTGGTCTAGAGAACCAAGGTCCCGGGTTCAAGTCCCGGTCTGAGCGTATAATTTTTCTCTTCAAATATGATTTATCCATCATTGAGAGTGTACGAAATCAATAATAAAAACTTGGAAAAAGCCGTACTGGCTGTAATGTATATTCCCAAATATGTCTTCTTAATAAAGGAGCCGCCATTTGCAAGATAGAAGCATGGCTTCACAGCATTTGGTGGATGGGAATTACAATGTATATAGAGAAGGTTTGCGTTTAGATCGGTTACTTGCTCAGGTTAGCTCAGTTGGTAGAGCACTTGGTCTAGAGAACCAAGGGTCCCGGGTTCAAGTCCCGGTCTGAGCGTATAATTTTTCTCTTCAAATATGATTTATCCATCATTGAGATGTACGAAATCAATAATTAAAAAACTTGGAAAAAAGTGCCTTATGTTTGTAATGTATAATTCCCAAATATGTCTTCTTAATAAAGGGAAGCCGCCATTTGCAAGATAGAAGCATGGCTTCACAGCATTTGGTGGATGGGATTCAATGTATATAGAGAAGGATTTGCGTTTAGATCGGTACTTGCTCAGGTGAGTCAGTTGGTAGAGCACTTGGTCTAGAGAACCAAGGGTCCCGGGTTCAAGTCCCGGTCTGAGCGTATATTTTCTCTTCAAATATGATTTATCCTCATTGAGATGTACGAAATCAATAATAAAAACTTGGAAAAAAAGCCGTACTGGCTTGTAATGTTAATTCCCAAATATGTCTTCTTAATAAAGGAGCCGCCATTTGGCAAGATAGAAGCATGGCTCACAGCATTTGGTGGATGGGAATTACAATGTATCTAGAGAAGGATTTGCGTTTAGATCGGTACTTGCTCAGGTGCTCAGTTGGTAGAGCACTTGGTCTAGAGAACCAAGGTCCCGGGTTCAAGTCCCGGTCTGAGCGTATAATTTTTTTCTTCAAATATGATTTATCCATCATTGAGATGTACGAAATCAATAATAAAACTTGGAAAAGCCGTATGGCGTTGTTGTAATGTATAATTCCCAAATATGTCTTCTTAATAAAGGAGCCGCCATTTGCAAGATAGAAGCATGGCTTCACAGCATTTGGTGGATGGGAATTACAATGTAATATAGAGAAGGATTTGCGTTTAGTATCGGTACTTGCTCAGGTAGCTCAGTTGGTTAGAGCACTTGGTCTAGAGAACCAAGGATCCCGGGTTCAAGTCCCGGTCTGAGCTGATAATTTTTCTCTTCAAATATGATTATCCATCATTGAGATGTGACGAAATCAATAATTAAAAACTAAAGACCTATTCTGTATATTACAGAAGGCGGGAAGTTAACCACTGTCTTTCATGAATACTACATACAATGTATATACCAAAAATATATCCTAAAGGTAATGTTAAAATATATTATATGAAACAATTCGCTGC
>JASPKZ010003777.1:0-13331 GCA_030220185.1 Diploptera punctata
TCGGTTTAACGTCATAAACTTAACCTTGGAACAACTCCAATTTTGAAATTTTTTTTTTGATTTAGACCGTATTTTTTGCATTATAAATCCGGACACAGTCTCTAGATAATTTTATTTTTGCAGTTTTTGAATTTCGAAAATTTAGACATTTTTTGGTTTAACCATAAGGCTATAACCTTGGAAAAAAACAATTTTGAAATTTTGGATTTAGACCGGATTTTTTGCATTATCAAATCCCGGACACCAGTCTCTAGATAGTATTTTTGCAGTTTTTGAATTTTCGAAAATTTTGACATTTTTTGGTTTAACCATATAAGACTATAACCTTGGAAAACTCAATTTTGAAATTTTGGATTTAGACCGGATTTTTTGCATTATAAATCCCGGACACAGTCTCTAGATAGTATTTTTTGCAGTTTTTGAATTTTCGAAAATTTTGACATTTTTTGGAGAAACCATAAAGACTATAAACCTTGGAAAACTCAATTTGAAATTTTGGATTTAGACCGGATTTTTTGCATTATAAATCCCGGACACAGTCTCTAGATAGTAATTTTTGCAGTTTTTGAATTTTCGAAAATTTTCACATTTTTTGGAAAAACAATAAGTCTATAACCTTGGAAAACTCAATTTTGAAATTTTGGATTTAGACCGGATTTTTTGCATTATAAATCCCGGACACAGTCTCTAGGATAGTATTTTTGCAGTTTTTGAATTTTCGAAAATTTTGACATTTTTTGGTTTAACCATAAGACTATAACCTTGGAAAACTCAATTTTGAAATTTTGGATTTAGACCGGATTTTTTTGCATTATAAATCCCGGACACAGTCTCTAGATAGTATTTTTTGCAGTTTTTTTGAATTTTCGAAAATTTTGACATTTTTTGGAAAAACAATAAGACTATAACCTTGGAAAACTCAATTTTGAAATTTTGGATTTAGACCGGATTTTTTGCATTATAAATCCCGGACACAGTCTCTAGATAGTATTTTTGCAGTTTTTGAATTTTCGAAAATTTTGACATTTTTTGGAAAACCATAAGACTATAACCTTGGAAAACTCAATTTTGAAATTTTGGATTTAGACCGGATTTTTTGCATTATAAATCCCGGACACAGTCTCTAGATAGTATTTTTGCAGTTTTTGAATTTTCGAAAATTTTGACATTTTTTTGGAAAACCATAAGACTATAACCTTGGAAAACTCAATTTTGAAATTTTGGATTTAGACCGGATTTTTTGCATTATAAATCCCGGACACAGTCTCTAGATAGTATTTTTGCAGTTTTTGAATTTTCCGAAAATTTTCCACATTTTTTGGTTTAAAACCATAAGACTATAACCTTGGAAAACTCAATTTTGAAATTTTGGATTTAGACCGGATTTTTTGCATTATAAATCCCGGACACAGTCTCTAGATAGTATTTTTGCAGTTTTTGAATTTTCGAAAATTTTGACATTTTTTTGGAAAACCATAAGACTATAACCTTGGAAAACTCAATTTTGAAATTTTGGATTTAGACCGGATTTTTTGCATTATAAATCCCGGACACAGTCTCTAGATAGTATTTTTGCAGTTTTTGAATTTTCGAAAATTTTGACATTTTTTGGTTTAACCAATAAGACTATAACCTTGGAAAACTCAATTTTGAAATTTTGGATTTAGACCGGATTTTTTGCATTATAAATCCCGGACACAGTCTCTAGATAGTATTTTTGCAGTTTTTGAATTTTCGAAAATTTTGACATTTTTTGGTTTAACCATAAGACTATAACCTTGGAAAACTCAATTTTGAAATTTTGGATTTAGACCGGATTTTTTGCATTATAAATCCCGGACACAGTCTCTAGATAGTATTTTTGCAGTTTTTGAATTTTCGAAAATTTTGACATTTTTTGGTTTAACCATAAGACTATAACCTTGGAAAACTCAATTTTGAAATTTTGGATTTAGACCGGATTTTTTGCATTATAAATCCCGGACACAGTCTCTAGATAGTATTTTTGCAGTTTTTGAATTTTCGAAAATTTTGACATTTTTTGGTTTAACCATATAAGACTATAACCTTGGAAAACTCAATTTTGAAATTTTGGATTTAGACCGGATTTTTTGCATTATAAATCCCGGACACAGTCTCTAGATAGTATTTTTGCAGTTTTTGAATTTTCGAAAATTTTGACATTTTTTGGTTTAACCATAAGACTATAACCTTGGAAAACTCAATTTTGAAATTTTGGATTTAGACCGGATTTTTTGCATTATAAATCCCGGACACAGTCTCTAGATAGTATTTTTGCAGTTTTTGAATTTTCGAAAATTTTGACATTTTTTGGTTTAACCATAAGACTATAACCTTGGAAAACTCAATTTTGAAATTTTGGATTTAGACCGGATTTTTTGCATTATAAATCCCGGACACAGTCTCTAGATAGTATTTTTGCAGTTTTTGAATTTTCGAAAATTTTGACATTTTTTGGGAAAACAGTAAGACTATAACCTTGGAAAACTCAATTTTGAAATTTTGGATTTAGACCGGATTTTTTGCATTATAAATCCCGGACACAGTCTCTAGATAGTATTTTTGCAGTTTTTGAATTTTCGAAAATTTTGACATTTTTTGGTTTAACCATAAGACTATAACCTTGGAAAACTCAATTTTGAAATTTTGGATTTAGACCGGATTTTTTGCATTATAAATCCCGGACACAGTCTCTAGATAGTATTTTTGCAGTTTTTGAATTTTCGAAAATTTTGACATTTTTTGGTTTAACCATAAGACTATAACCTTGGAAAACTCAATTTTGAAATTTTGGATTTAGACCGGATTTTTTGCATTATAAATCCCGGACACAGTCTCTAGATAGTATTTTTGCAGTTTTTGAATTTTCGAAAATTTTGACATTTTTTGGAAAAACCATAAGACTATAACCTTGGAAAACTCAATTTTGAAATTTTGGATTTAGACCGGATTTTTTGCATTATAAATCCCGGACACAGTCTCTAGATAGTATTTTTGCAGTTTTTGAATTTTCGAAAATTTTGACATTTTTTGGGAAAACCATAAGACTATAACCTTGGAAAACTCAATTTTGAAATTTTGGATTTAGACCGGATTTTTTGCATTATAAATCCCGGACACAGTCTCTAGATAGTATTTTTGCAGTTTTTGAATTTTCGAAAATTTTGACATTTTTTGGAAAAACCATAAGACTATAACCTTGGAAAACTCAATTTTGAAATTTTGGATTTAGACCGGATTTTTTGCATTATAAATCCCGGACACAGTCTCTAGATAGTATTTTTGCAGTTTTTGAATTTTCGAAAATTTTGACATTTTTTGGTTTAACCATAAGACTATAACCTTGGAAAACTCAATTTTGAAATTTTGGATTTAGACCGGATTTTTTGCATTATAAATCCCGGACACAGTCTCTAGATAGTATTTTTGCAGTTTTTGAATTTTCGAAAATTTTGACATTTTTTGGAAAACCATAAGACTATAACCTTGGAAAACTCAATTTTGAAATTTTGGATTTAGACCGGATTTTTTGCATTATAAATCCCGGACACAGTCTCTAGATAGTATTTTTGCAGTTTTTGAATTTTCGAAAATTTTGACATTTTTTGGAAAACCATAAGACTATAACCTTGGAAAACTCAATTTTGAAATTTTGGATTTAGACCGGATTTTTTGCATTATAAATCCCGGACACAGTCTCTAGATAGTATTTTTGCAGTTTTTGAATTTTCGAAAATTTTGACATTTTTTGGTTTAACCATAAGACTATAACCTTGGAAAACTCAATTTTGAAATTTTGGATTTAGACCGGATTTTTTGCATTATAAATCCCGGACACAGTCTCTAGATAGTATTTTTGCAGTTTTTGAATTTTCGAAAATTTTGACATTTTTTGGTTTAACCATAAGACTATAACCTTGGAAAACTCAATTTTGAAATTTTGGATTTAGACCGGATTTTTTGCATTATAAATCCCGGACACAGTCTCTAGATAGTATTTTTGCAGTTTTTGAATTTTCGAAAATTTTGACATTTTTTGGAAAACCATAAGACTATAACCTTGGAAAACTCAATTTTGAAATTTTGGATTTAGACCGGATTTTTTGCATTATAAATCCCGGACACAGTCTCTAGATAGTATTTTTGCAGTTTTTGAATTTTCGAAAATTTTGACATTTTTTGGTTTAACCATAAGACTATAACCTTGGAAAACTCAATTTTGAAATTTTGGATTTAGACCGGATTTTTTGCATTATAAATCCCGGACACAGTCTCTAGATAGTATTTTTGCAGTTTTTGAATTTTCGAAAATTTTGACATTTTTTGGTTTAACCATAAGACTATAACCTTGGAAAACTCAATTTTGAAATTTTGGATTTAGACCGGATTTTTTGCATTATAAATCCCGGACACAGTCTCTAGATAGTATTTTTGCAGTTTTTGAATTTTCGAAAATTTTGACATTTTTTGGTTTAACCATAAGACTATAACCTTGGAAAACTCAATTTTGAAATTTTGGATTTAGACCGGATTTTTTGCATTATAAATCCCGGACACAGTCTCTAGATAGTATTTTTGCAGTTTTTGAATTTTCGAAAATTTTGACATTTTTTGGTTTAACCATAAGACTATAACCTTGGAAAACTCAATTTTGAAATTTTGGATTTAGACCGGATTTTTTGCATTATAAATCCCGGACACAGTCTCTAGATAGTATTTTTGCAGTTTTTGAATTTTCGAAAATTTTGACATTTTTGGTTTAACCATAAGACTATAACCTTGGAAAACTCAATTTTGAAATTTTGGATTTAGACCGGATTTTTTGCATTATAAATCCCGGACACAGTCTCTAGATAGTATTTTTGCAGTTTTTGAATTTTCGAAAATTTTGACATTTTTTGGAAAACCATAAGACTATAACCTTGGAAAACTCAATTTTGAAATTTTGGATTTAGACCGGATTTTTTGCATTATAAATCCCGGACACAGTCTCTAGATAGTATTTTTGCAGTTTTTGAATTTTCGAAAATTTTGACATTTTTTGGTTTAACCATAAGACTATAACCTTGGAAAACTCAATTTTGAAATTTTGGATTTAGACCGGATTTTTTGCATTATAAATCCCGGACACAGTCTCTAGATAGTATTTTTGCAGTTTTTGAATTTTCGAAAATTTTGACATTTTTTGGTTAACCATAAGACTATAACCTTGGAAAACTCAATTTTGAAATTTTGGATTTAGACCGGATTTTTTGCATTATAAATCCCGGACACAGTCTCTAGATAGTATTTTTGCAGTTTTTGAATTTTCGAAAATTTTGACATTTTTTGGTTTAACCATAAGACTATAACCTTGGAAAACTCAATTTTGAAATTTTGGATTTAGACCGGATTTTTTGCATTATAAATCCCGGACACAGTCTCTAGATAGTATTTTTGCAGTTTTTGAATTTTCGAAAATTTTGACATTTTTTGGTTTAAACATAAGACTATAACCTTGGAAAACTCAATTTTGAAATTTTGGATTTAGACCGGATTTTTTGCATTATAAATCCCGGACACAGTCTCTAGATAGTATTTTTGCAGTTTTTGAATTTTCGAAAATTTTGACATTTTTTGGTTTAACCATAAGACTATAACCTTGGAAAACTCAATTTTGAAATTTTGGATTTAGACCGGATTTTTTGCATTATAAATCCCGGACACAGTCTCTAGATAGTATTTTTGCAGTTTTTGAATTTTCGAAAATTTTGACATTTTTTGGTTTAACCGTAAGACTATAACCTTGGAAAACTCAATTTTGAAATTTTGGATTTAGACCGGATTTTTTGCATTATAAATCCCGGACACAGTCTCTAGATAGTATTTTTGCAGTTTTTGAATTTTCGAAAATTTTGACATTTTTTGGTTTAACCATAAGACTATAACCTTGGAAAACTCAATTTTGAAATTTTGGATTTAGACCGGATTTTTTGCATTATAAATCCCGGACACAGTCTCTAGATAGTATTTTTGCAGTTTTTGAATTTTCGAAAATTTTGACATTTTTTGGTTTAACCATAAGACTATAACCTTGGAAAACTCAATTTTGAAATTTTGGATTTAGACCGGATTTTTTGCATTATAAATCCCGGACACAGTCTCTAGATAGTATTTTTGCAGTTTTTGAATTTTCGAAAATTTTGACATTTTTTGGTTTAACCATAAGACTATAACCTTGGAAAACTCAATTTTGAAATTTTGGATTTAGACCGGATTTTTTGCATTATAAATCCCGGACACAGTCTCTAGATAGTATTTTTGCAGTTTTTGAATTTTCGAAAATTTTGACATTTTTTGGTTTAACCATAAGACTATAACCTTGGAAAACTCAATTTTGAAATTTTGGATTTAGACCGGATTTTTTGCATTATAAATCCCGGACACAGTCTCTAGATAGTATTTTTGCAGTTTTTGAATTTTCGAAAATTTTGACATTTTTTGGTTTAACCATAAGACTATAACCTTGGAAAACTCAATTTTGAAATTTTGGATTTAGACCGGATTTTTTGCATTATAAATCCCGGACACAGTCTCTAGATAGTATTTTTTGCAGTTTTTGAATTTTCGAAAATTTTGACATTTTTTGGTTTAACCATAAGACTATAACCTTGGAAAACTCAATTTTGAAATTTTGGATTTAGACCGGATTTTTTGCATTATAAATCCCGGACACAGTCTCTAGATAGTATTTTTGCAGTTTTTGAATTTTCGAAAATTTTGACATTTTTTGGTTTAACCATAAGACTATAACCTTGGAAAACTCAATTTTGAAATTTTGGATTTAGACCGGATTTTTTGCATTATAAATCCCGGACACAGTCTCTAGATAGTATTTTTGCAGTTTTTGAATTTTCGAAAATTTTGACATTTTTTGGAAAAACAGTAAGACTATAACCTTGGAAAACTCAATTTTGAAATTTTGGATTTAGACCGGATTTTTTGCATTATAAATCCCGGACACAGTCTCTAGATAGTATTTTTGCAGTTTTTGAATTTTCGAAAATTTTGACATTTTTTGGAAACCATAAGACTATAACCTTGGAAAACTCAATTTTGAAATTTTGGATTTAGACCGGATTTTTTGCATTATAAATCCCGGACACAGTCTCTAGATAGTATTTTTGCAGTTTTTGAATTTTCGAAAATTTTGACATTTTTTGGTTTAACCATAAGACTATAAGAAGAATGGAAAAACATTAAAATGATAATTCAAAATGCAGCTAATGAAACTTTAGGAAAAGTAAATATACAAACAAAGAAGAAATAGAAACTCTAAAAATCTGGGATGATCAAATAAAACAATTGATTGAAGAAAAAAATGCAGCTTATAAAAAAATATTTGAACACAAAGAAAGTAGAAAATGAAATAGAATTCAAACGCTGTAGAGCTATTGTTAAGAGGGAAATAAGAAAGAGACATAGGAAAACATGGTTTAAATTTTGTTACACATTTAGAATCAGATTTGCATAAGCTCCAACCTAATGCCTTCAAAATATTAAAACATTTGAATAAAGATATTAAAGAATCTACCAAAATTAATTGCGGAGTAACAAAAGAAGATTTTTTCAATTATTATAAAAGTCTTTGGACTGACAATAGCTATGAAGATACAATTTTCCGAAATAATAATGAGACAGATTCCATAATATCATAATATACCAAATTTACTTCGGCAGAACATAACAAAATATTTACAAAGACAACACCATAAAGATTAAATTAAATAACAGATTTTCTGAAGAAGGAATTATAAATCGTGGTGTGAGACAAGGCTCCCCCTATCCCCAACACTGTTTGCAATTTATATCAATGAAGTAATATGTTGCTGGAACAAAACATATAAATTTGGAATAAGAATATCAGAAAATAGAAAATTAAACACCCTACTGTTTGCAGATGACCAAATAATAATAGCAAATTCCGAAGATAATCTACAGAAAGGTCTGTATGAACTTAACAAAATTACAGAAGAATATGGATTAAAGATATCTACAGAAAAACAAAAATTATGGCATTTCAAGGTGTAGATCCTGTCAGAAGTAAAATTGTACTGGACAATAAAATTTTGGAGCAGGTG
The DNA here is from genome assembly GCA_030220185.1 of Diploptera punctata. Classification (NCBI taxonomy): domain Eukaryota; kingdom Metazoa; phylum Arthropoda; class Insecta; order Blattodea; family Blaberidae; genus Diploptera; species Diploptera punctata. The sequence continues at coordinate 8,142 of JASPKZ010003777.1, forward strand.
AATAATTTTACATATCTAGGATGCAATATCTCATATGAAGAAGAAAAGGATGTAAATGCAAAAATATCTAAATTTTTAAGAATTTTAGGGTTAATAAATTCTATCTTCAAGCCACAGTTAGTCCAAAAGCATTCAAGACTGAAAGTGTATAAAACACTGGCTCTTCCAACTCTTTTGTATGGTAGCGAAGTATGGACGTTGAAACAGAAGGATATACAGAGACTTAGATCTGCTGAAATGAGATATCTTCGGAGGACTGCAGGATACACACTACTAGATCACAAAAAAATGAAGACATCTTAGAAGAATTACACATGGAATCTTTAGAAAACAAAATTTCTGATTATAAGTCAAGATGGATACAACATGTTCATCGAATGGAAGATCACAGAATACCCAAACTAATGTTAAGATATCAACCTGCAGGAAGAAGAAGACCAGGACGTCCACTCAAAAGACTTCTGGATGGTGTTTCTCTTGAGGCCGAAACAGGTCAACAAATGGCCTAAATTCGTGAATGTACTATGATGATGATGATTATAACCTTGGAAAACTCAATTTTGAAATTTTGGATTTTGACCGGATTTTTTGCATTATAAATCCCGGACACAGTCTCTAGATAGTATTTTTGCAGTTTTTTGAATTTTCGAAAATTTTCACATTTTTTTATTTAAACCATAAGTCTTCATAACCTGGAAAACTCAATTTTGAAATTTTGGATTTAGACCGGATTTTTTGGCATTATAAATCCCGGACACAGTCTCTAGATAGTATTTTTGCAGTTTTTGAATTTTCGAAAATTTTGACATTTTTTGGTTTAACCATAAGACTATAACCTTGGAAAACTCAATTTTGAAATTTTGGATTTAGACCGGATTTTTTGCATTATAAATCCCGGACACAGTCTCTAGATAGTATTTTTGCAGTTTTTGAATTTTCGAAAATTTTGACATTTTTTGTTTAACCATAAGACTATAACCTTGGAAAACTCAATTTTGAAATTTTGGATTTAGACCGGATTTTTTGCATTATAAATCCCGGACACAGTCTCTAGATAGTATTTTTACAGTTTTTGAATTTTCGAAAATTTTGATATTTTTGGTTTAACCATAAGACTATAACCTTGGAAAACTCAATTTTGAAATTTTGGATTTAGACCGGATTTTTTGCATTATAAATCCCGGACACAGTTTCTAGATAGTATTTTTGCAGTTTTTGAATTTTCGAAAATTTTGACATTTTTTGGTTTAACCATAAGTCTATAACCTTGGAAAACTCAATTTTGAAAGTTTGGATTTAGACCGGATTTTTTGCATTATAAATCCCGGACACAGTCTCTAGATAGTATTTTTGCAGTTTTTGAATTTTCGAAAATATTCACATTTTTTGGTTTAACCATAAGTCTATAACCTTGGAAAACTCAATTTTGAAATTTTGGATTTAGACCGGATTTTTTGCAGTATATATCCCGGACACAGTAGATAGTATTTTTGCAGTTTTTGAATTTTCGAAAATTTTCACATTTTTTGGTTTAACCGTAAGTCTATAACCTTGGAGAACTCAATTTTGAAATTTTGGATTTAGACCGGATTTTTTGCATTATAAATCCCGGACACAGTCTCTAGATAGTATTTTTGCAGTTTTTGAATTTTCGAAAATTTTCACATTTTTTGGTTTAACCATAAGTCTATAACCTTGGAAAACTCAATTTTGAAATTTTGGATTTAGACCGGATTTTTTGCATTATAAATCCCGGACACAGTCTCAAGATAGTATTTTTGCAGTTTTTGAATTTTCGAAAATTTTGACATTTTTTTGTTTAACCATAAGACTATAACCTTGGAAAACTCAATTTTGAAATTTTGGATATAGACCGGATTTTTTGCATTATAAATCCCGGACACAGTCTCTAGATAGTATTTTTGCAGTTTTTGAATTTTCGAAAATTTTGACATTTTTTGGTTTAACCATAAGACTATAATCTTGGAAAACTCAGTTTTGAAATTTTGGATTTAGACCGGATTTTTTGCAGTATATATCCCGGACACAGTCTCTAGATAGTATTTTTGCAGTTTTTGAATTTTCGAAAATTTAGACATTTTTTGGTTTAACCATAAGACTATAACCTTGGAAAACTCAATTTTGAAATTTTGGATTTAGACCGGATTTTTTGCATTATAAATCCCGGACACAGTCTCTAGATAGTATTTTTGCAGTTTTTGAATTTTCGAAAATTTTCACATATTTTGGTTTAACCATAAGTCTATAACCTTGGAAAACTCAATTTTGAAATTTTGGATTTAGACCGGATTTTTTGCATTATAAATCCCGGACACACTTTCTAGATAGTGTTTTTGCAGTTTTTGAATTTTCGAAAATTTTCACATTTTTTGGTTTAACCATAAGTCTATAACCTTGGAAAACTCAATTTTGAAATTTTGGATTTAGACCGGATTTTTTGCATTATAAATCCCGGACACAGTCTCTAGATAGTATTTTTGCAGTTTTTGAATTTTCGAAAATTTTTACATTTTTTGGTTTAACCATAAGACTATAACCTTGGAAAACTCAATTTTGAAATTTTGGATTTAGACCGGATTTTTTGCATTATAAATCCCGGACACAGTCTCTAGATAGTATTTTTGCAGTTTTTGAATTTTCGAAAATTTTGACATTTTTTGGTTTAACCATAAGACTATAACCTTGGAAAACTCAATTTTGAAATTTTGGATTTAGACCGGATTTTTTGCAGTATATATCCCGGACACAGTCTCTAGATAGTATTTTTGCAGTTTTTGAATTTTCGAAAATTTAGACATTTTTTGGTTTAACCATAAGACTATAACCTTGGAAAACTCAATTTTGAAATTTTGGATTTAGACCGGATTTTTTGCATTATAAATCCCGGACACAGTCTCTAGATAGTATTTTTGCAGTTTTTGAATTTTCGAAAATTTTGACATTTTTCGGTTTAACCATAAGACTAAACCTTGGAAAACTCAATTTTGAAATTTTTGGATTTAGACCGGATTTTTTGCAATTAAATCCCGGACACAGTCTCTAGATTAGTATTTTTTGCAGTTTTTGGAATTTCGAAAATTTTCACATTTTTTGGTTTAACCATAAGTCTATAACCTTGGAAAACACAATTTTGAAATTTTGGATTTAGACCGGATTTTTTGCATTATAAATCCCGGACACAGTCTCTAGATAGTATTTTTGCAGTTTTTGAATTTTCGAAAATTTTGACATTTTTTGGTTTAACCACAAGACTATAACCTTGGAAAACTCAATTTTGAAATTTTGGATTTAGACCGGATTTTTTGCATTATAAATCCCGGACACAGTCTCTAGATAGTATTTTTTGGCAAGTTTTGAATTTGAAAATTTTCACATTTTTTGGTTTAACCATAAGACTATAACCTTGGAAAACAAATTTGAAATTTGGGATTTAGACCGATTTTTTGCTTATAAATCCCGCCACGTCTCTAATAGTATTTTTGCAGTTTTTTGAATTTTCGAAAATTTTGACATTTTTCGTTTAACCATAAGAACTATAACCTTGGAAAACTCAATTTTGAAATTTTGGCTTTAACCCAGTATTTTTTGCATTAAATCCCGACACCGTCTCTAGATAGTATTGTTGCAGTTTTTTGAATTTTCGAAAATTTTCCACATTTTGTGGTTAACCAGAAGTCTATAACCTTGGAAAAAACATTTTGGGAAATTTTGGATTTAGACCGGATTTTTGCATTTAAATCCCGGACACAGTCTCTAGTAGTATGTTTGCAGTTTTTGAATTTTCGAAATTTTGACATTTTTTTGGTTTAATAACACAAGACTATAACTTGAAAACTCAATTTTGAATTTTGGATTTTAGACCGGATTTTTTGCATTATAAATCCCGGACCCGTCCTCTAGGATAGTATTTTGCCGTTTTTTGAATTTCGAAATTTTGACATTTTTTGGTTTACCCATTAGACTATAACCTTGGAAAACCATTTAAATTTTGGATTAGACCGGTTTTTTTGCATTATAAATCACGACACAGTCCTCTAGATAAGTATTTTGGCAGTTTTTGAATTTTTCGAAATTTTTCACATTTTTTATTTAACCATAAGGCTTAACCTTGGACCCCATTTTAAATTTGGATTAGACCGTATTTTTTTGGCATTATAAATCCCGGACATTACAGTCTCTAGATAGTATTTTGCAGTTTTTTGAATTTTCGAAAATTTTGACCATTTATTGGTTTAACCATAAGACTAATAACCATTGAAAACTCAATTTTGAAAAATTTTGGATTTAGAACACCGGATTTTTTGGCATTATAAATCCCGACACAGTCCTCTGATAGTAAATTTTTGCAGTTTTTGAATTTTCGAAAATTTTTTGACATTTTTTGGTTTAACCATAAGACTATACCTTGGAAAACTCATTTTGAAATTTTGGGATTTAGACCGGATTTTTTGCATTATAAATCCCGGACACAGTCTCTAGATCGTATTTTTACGTTTTTGGAATTTTCGAAAATTTTTGATATTTTTTTGGTTTACAACCATAAGACCTAATAACCTTGGAAACTCAATTTTGAAATTTGGATTTAGACCGGATTTTTTGCATTATAAATCCCTGACACCGTCTCTAGATATATTTTTTGCAGTTTTTTGAATGTTCGAAAATTTGACATTTTTTGGTTTAACCATAATCTATAACCCTTGGAAAACTCAATTTGGAAATTTTTGATGTAGACCGATTTTGGGCATGTAAATCCCGGACACAGTCTCTGGATAGATTTTTGCCGTTTTTTAATTTTCGAAAATTTTCACAACTATTTTGGTTAACCATAAGTTTCTATAACCTTGGAAAACTCACTTTTGAAATTTTTGGATTTAGACCGGATTTTTTGCATTATAATCCCGGACACAGTTTCTAGATGTGTTTTTGCAGGTTTTGGATTTTCAGAAATTTCACATCCACATTTTTTGGTTTAAACCATAAGTCTCTATAACCTTGGAAAACTCAATTTTGAATTTGGATTTAGAACCGGTTTTTTGCCTTATAAATCCCGGACACCAGTCTCTAGATAGTAATTTTTGCAGTTTTTGATTTTCCCGAAAATTTTGATTTGACATTTTTTGTTTAACCATAAGACTATAACCTTGGAAACTCAATTTTGAAATTTTGGAT
>JASPKZ010003778.1:0-25479 GCA_030220185.1 Diploptera punctata
ACCAACAAACTTCATTTTAATTATATTAGATACAGGCTATAGTTAGAGAGAAAGAGAAGTGAACAGAGAAATACTAATTTAGGAAGAAACATTTAAAATAGAATAGTGGCCCTACCAGTGTGCGACGATGAATGGAAGTGAGGCCTGGGTCCTAAACGGAAAAAGCAAAAGTAAAATTCATGCAGCGGAGATGAGATTCCTACGGGCTGTGAAAGTTTTAACAAGGGAAAGAACATATTAGAAATGAGAATATTAGAGAGGGAACTAAAAGTACAACCACTTCGTCAACAAATTGAATAAACACGGAACAATGGATAGAACATCTGTCAAGAATGACCGAGGATATAGATAACCGAAAGTTACGCATTGATGTATAATCCTGGGGAACGATGATCAATAGGAAGACCAAGAAAAGAAGCGCTGGGGGCTGAACGATGTGAATCGGAACAGGCAAATACCTAATCCATGAAGTTGATGATTTTTAAAATAGAAAATGCACTCCGACATACAAAATATTAATGCAAAGGTGAATAAAGTACAATAATAACCTGTAGAATGTATCAATAAAAACTCAAACAAAAATTAAAATATGAACCAAATAGAAAATCTTAATTTAAAATATTTAATTAATTACATTCGCATTCGCCAATGCAGAGGGAAAAGCGAGAAATGTTATAAAAGACAACCCTGGTGGGCATAAGACAAAAAAAAAAAATCTCCAAGGAAATTTGATTTGGTAGTTATTCTCTTTGTGCAAAATTGAAATTGTTGGTATCGAATACGTGATAGATGTGATATAGTTTTTCTATTACATGCTTAGCAAAAAGTTGATTTTCCCTCATGGTAATAAATCCCTTTAATGTTAAATAATTTCTTATGTTAAATTCCTGGTGGTTCTGTCGTTTGTAAAAGTTGCACAACTGTTACATTGGAGTTTATTTTTAAATTGACGATTTTCTTTCATTGTTTGAAACTACTCAATTTAGTTTATTGTTGGTTTAAAAGCGACTTATATATTTTGGTCGACGTGTTTCTGATTGAATTAGCCAATTTTTATTTTCATATCGTTATATATAATAATAATATATAATATATTAACAATATTACACATAAATTACTCAGTAGAGGATTGCATCAAGGATAAAAGAAAAGTAAGTAATAAAAGAAAAATTGTTTATATATTTAAATTATTATTGTTGTTTATAGTTTCGTTAAATTTGATAGTTTTTCTGTTTTCTAACCCGTTTGTTATTTCTTGCTGGCAAATAGTTTTTACTGCCAAAAATTGTATATAATTAAATTCATTATTGTAATTAGTTTTGTTAAAAGCTAATTTTAGCAATTGCACGTATTATGTTGATAAAAGTATTATTTTCTGCGAATGTTGGTTTTGATTATTTGTGCTTTCTGTATATTGCTATTTGAATTGTAAAGATTGTTAGAATATAGATAGTTTATCGTATAATCCCTCTCACTTTATTCTGTAAATTTAGTTTACTACTCATTTTATTCTGTTCAGCAAACATTTTTTATCATAAGTAATGGTACGAGTGATTTCTAATTTATCTAGAGGATTTGGAAATTCTCTTCTTCTTCTACTACTACAAGGTTTAGGCTATGCAGCCTGTTTCGGCGAAGTTAAAAATGGAGTCCACTTATACGTGGTCGGCCAACATCCTCTTGTTCCTATGGGATTATACAGGAAGGTTCTTTTTGGTATTCTTTCGTTGTTCATTCTCATTAAGTGGCTGTCCATTCTTATTATTTTCGCTGATTTATCTTCAACTTTGATATATATCTAATAATTCTCGTATAGTTTCATTCTTATCGATCCGCTCTTGTGCATCCTTTCACATTACGTAAAAAACAGCATTTCCGCAGTCTGTATCCTGCTTTTTAACCCTTGATTTCATTATCCAATTTTCACTTCCATACAACAACAAAGGAACAGCCATTGTTTTATATAATTTAAGTTTCGTTATCTTTCCTTGTTTTCCGACCTAAGGTTCTTTTTATGCTTCCACAAATAGCCTGAAATGTATTTACTTTATTTTCTATATATTTATTTTCTCTATAAGTTATATCACATCCTAAATATTGGAAATGTGGATACTTGTTCTATTATTTGTGTTATCCAGTACAACATTTGGATTGGAAAATTAGAGGTGGTAATTGTTAGGACTGTTTAACGAATCAAATTACGGTGTTTACTCACAAATCATTATTTAAATATAAATTATTTAAAAGTATTTATATATTTAATATAAACGGAGATGTTTGAAAACAGAAATGTTTAGTTATGCTTCTTTTGTTCATCCCACTGCAACTAGATCGTATTATTTATTGCCAAATAGGATTCGCAATATTGTAAGAATGACACCTAGTGGGAGAAAAAAAAATAAAACACAATCGAAACTTGTATATTATGACAACATTATAGATTATTAATTAATAATAGGAAAACAATTCCGTTAAAATCATTATTATTAAAACACCACAACTATCAAATGTGTAGTTCCAAGGGAATCTGTTCATTATTTGTTATATTTAACGTATTTATTCGAGTCAGTCACTGCAAAATAATACTCTGACCTTTCAGGATATTAAAAAGGAGATTTCTTTAATATGATAAACAGAAGTAGATAAATATCAAGGTGAAATACGAATGTTGATTGGCTGTGAAAAACAAAATTTATTGAAAACGTTGGTAATTGACTCCCCATTTGAAGCATGAGTTAAATAGTCTATGTAATTTTAGTTTTCTGAGATATACGAGTATATATAAATTAATAGGTCATTACCCTACTAATATTAGATATTGGAATTTTTCTATTATTTTTTCGAAATGATGTTCTTTTTAGATTTTGTAATAAAATCTAGTAAGATACCTGATATCGGACTGGCCATTAGGATTGTGTCGTTGAACTTCACTTAGAAAGTGAACTCAAAAACTAAAATATTCTTATGATAAAAACATTACCGAAGAAGTTCCTCAAAGAGTGACATTTATGGGAGGTCTCTGTGTTCAAACTCCGGTACCGAATAACTTGATCGAAGTTTATTCTTGATGTTTTTCAATCGTCAAGGCAAATATACTGGGTTTTGAAATTTCATTATCAAAATGTATTATCAACGCGATTTCAAAATGTATCGGCCGGGTCCACGATTGAGGCACAATATTGTCAAGAAACGTATCTAGCTTTTGAGGCCACACAGCAGTAAGACCTATAATCAAGATTGACATTTGTTAGGACCATTTAACGAATAAAAATGATTCTGTTTACTCACAAATCATTATTGTAAAGTATAGTTATTTTATAATATTTATATATTTAATGTAAACGGCGATGTTTTTTTTTGTGTTGAAACCAAATGAGAAAACGTTTGGTTAGTTTCATTTGTTCATCACTACCACCAGATCTATTATTTATTGCCAAATAGGATGGCAATATTGTAAGAAAGCATCTCTAGTGGAGAAAAAAAAATGAAACACATCAAACTGTATATTATAAAAAAACTCTGAATATTTCACGATTTCAAAGGCAAGAGCATGGAACTCGAATCCTGTCCTGTTAGTCAATCATTATTTAAATCTAAATTTGATTGATATTTTAAGATCATGAAAGTGAAAATATGTACTAAATAACAACTTATTAGTACTGTTGTATACTTGAGGTTATGTAATAAGATATTACATATAAAATTGGTAGTTCCAACTACTTTGATGAAAGTTTAATATTTTAGTTGAGGACGACCGACTTAAAAGGTACCAATTGTATATTTAATATCTTATACATAACCTCCAACGGTGCTATAATTGTTGAATTTTAAAAGTGTTGCATGGTGTGGCCACGTATGGGAGTAACAGACGAATAGATATTATTGTTCATTTAGACCATTGTCTAAAATGGTATGGATGATTAGATCCCACACTTGGTTTTTGAGGACTCATAGTGGCCAATCCTGATGACGTTGACTCTGAAAAGGAAAGCCATATATGAGTCCAACAGTTGACTATTACAAAGATAAATACCAATTAGATAGTAATAAGCGTCACAGGATTGATGATCGGGGCAAGAGGTACTATACCAGGGATTCTTAGCTAAGTTTTGAAATTTATTAGATTTGGACAGAGTGTATCTTTATAAAATTGCATCGCTGCCATTAGAGGATCAATTTCAATTTTTAGAAACCATCTTTACATATTTCAACTTTATTGAATGTACTTCATAGAATTTACAATTTTAAATTTTTTTAATGTATTTAAAAAATGTATTTAATCAATTTCGAAGATTAATTGTCTGTATCACTTTGTGCTTCTGACAATCCTCTAATGAGTAAAATTTTATATAATAACAACATAGAACTTGCATAGCCAACTTCAATTATTACAATAGCTTTTCTTACTTTATTTTATTCTTTGTTTTTTTAGTATTAATATTAGACTAGACTATAATTTTTCACTGTTTAGGCTACCCATTGTTGTGCTTAATGGGTGATTAAACAATTGGGTGAGTTTTTATGGGAATTGAGATTTATTCCATTATAGTTTTATTTTCACGTTTAATGGGTTCATAGGTGTCAAAGTAACAAATTTTCTAGAAAAAATATAGGAGGTATTTTAAGGTGTTTCATTCATGGTATCATTTTCATACCGTTGAAGTTACCGTAAATAATGCGACGAGAGATTTCTAATTTATCTAGAGAATTTGGAAATCAAGAGTGGCATTTGTTAGGACTATTTAACGAATAAAATTAAGCTGTTTACTCACAAATCATTATTTAACTATAGTTATTTTAAAATATTTATATATCTATTGTAAACGGCGATGTTTGAAAACAAATGCGAAACGATTGGTATGCTTCATTTGCTTCTCTTGTTCATCACTGCAACCAGATCATATTACTTATTGCCATAGGATCGCAATATTGTAAGAATGCACCTTAGTGGAGAAATTTATAACCAACATTATAGGCATTAACAAGTGAATGATGACAAATCAAGAGCTTCAGAACATTTGAATACTACTGCTTAATAGGTATTAATTAAATTCTGATGTCCTATGATGTAAATATGTCACTTATATTTTTCTGTAACGTCATTTCCTGGAAAATAATTCGTTTAAGAAAGTGCAAAGAGTGGTTTATTTTTTTTGGTTATAATAAATTGCTACAAATGTTTTTTATATTATCTCCCGCATGCACTACGAGCTGACATTCATGCACTATATATACACAACTGGTAGCCGTATTTGTTTTTCGGGGTCAGTCTATTCAGAATGTTAAAAAGGAGGTGCTTGCCTTGTAATACGATAAACTTTTAGTTAATAAATTCGAGGCGAAACACGACTGTGATTGGTTGTAAATAAAAAAAAATTGAAATGTGTGATTGGTCATTGACTCCCATTTGGGGCATGAGTTAATAGTCATCTAAAGACTGCAGTTGAAAAGAGAAAAAAATAGCTTAACCTTCCGTCGGGGCGCGATATTCTGGCGTTTCAAGTTCGGGTGCAATGTGCCTGATCAGCACACGCTTAAATAAATTTATTTAACGCACTATTTGCCAATCTGAACAACGGGAAGTCGAAGAAATATTATTGTTAGGGATGTCCAAAGGATAAAATATTAAAATTTTCTGCTAGAAAACTTTTTATTGGATAATATATTGATTAAACAAATTTGTCACAAGCCTTCAAACAACATAATATAAAAGTAAGAACAATTTAGGTTAATTTCAAATATACTTGAAAATAGTTCACATTATCCAAATTTAGCCTATGTTTTAGCAAAATTATTCAATAATACAACATTATTTAGTCTAAATAGGTTTAAATAAATAATTTTCTTTTTTGAAAATATTTTTAAAATACATATCTTCAATTAGAAATTCATTAAATAATGGAAATGGACAGCTAATGACAAATGAGGGAAATTTTGAGGTGGCTGAATTCAAATACCTAGGAACAATAATCACAAGTAGGAATGAGATGGCACAAAGAAATTAAACACAGGCTCGGAAATGCGTGCTATTATGCATTGCAGAGACTCTTGATGTCTCAACTCCTTTCAAAAAAACGTTAAACTGAAATATATATAAAACTGTTATTCTACCAGTTATTACATATTATATGGGTGCGAAACATGGACTCTTACTTTAAGAGAGGACAGAAGATTACAAGTATTTGAGAATAAAGTACTTAGGAAAATTTTTGGACCAAAGAGAGATGAACAGACAGGTGAATGGAGAAGACTACATAACAATGAACTACATGGTCTTTATAGAAAGCCAGATATAATAAGAACAGTTAAGTCTCGTAGACTGCGATGGGCAACTATGTTGCACGTATGGGGAATGGGAGACTTGCATGGAAGCTTCTTGTAGGAAAGCCAGGAGGGAAAACGCCGAGTTGATAGACAAATAATGAGGTGGGGAGAATAACATTAACTATGATTTGAGGGAAGTAGATTATACAGGGAATGATTGGAAAGCATTAGCTCAGGATAGGGATGTATGGAGAGCTTATGTCCGCGCGGCCATGAACCTACGGGTTCGATAGTGCCAGTGAGTAAGTAAGTAAGTAAGTAAGTATATCTTCAATAACGTAACGACTTCGGGAGCAATGAGCTTCTCTGAACAAAATATTTACAACAATCCGCCATAGTAATGGCCGAGAACAAACTGAGTGGGGTGATTGTTTAACAGAAGGTAAAAATAAACAGCTACTCGAATGCCCAGTCGTCAACGCCGTCTGATGACAGTGGAATGGGACAAAATTGACAACCTGTGCCTCTCAGGACCAGTTGCTGCCCGACAGAAGGTTACATTTCTGAAGGTATCGAATACGATACCACCGGATACAGTGAATTAGAGCTATTCCCGAAGCGAGGAAAAAATTAAACATCATAGGTAACATATATGATACGTAGGGATACAGGGGTTTAAGTATACAATCTTTTGTATTGTTTTATTATTCGCCATTTGAGTGGAACAGACGGCCATAGGATCTTAACGTGGGCAGCTTAAAATAAATAATTATTATTATGTATTATTATTATTATTATTATTATTATCTTCTTCTTCCTTCCAAGTATTAGGCCAAGGCCTGTTACGATCCTATAGAAAATTTTCCCTCCAGCCTAAATAGTACGATCCTTCTGCGAAAATTCTCGTATAAGACTTGAAAGCATAATAATAGTCCCTTCGATTGGTGCTGGCCAAAGGAAGGCAAGACCAGTGATGGGGCTGCCATCTTATAAGCCTCTGGTCAGGCTTTTCTGGGAGAAGAAAAGAAAATAAAGGAAAGAAAGAAATGGAAGAAAGGAAAGACTCCCTAGCCCTCGGAATGCCCTAATTAGCGTCGGGGGTCGACAAAAAACAAGAGTTAACCAAGAGAAGTTAGATAGTAAAGTTAAAAGAGTGCAAAAAACCACAAGTAAGTGGAAGAAATGTTTTGCTCATCTTGGGCACCTTGTGGTCGCCATCCACATATCCCCTAGATGAGGACCCCTGAGGGGTATTATTATTATTATTATTATTATTATTATTATTATTATTACCATATAAAAATAACTTATGACGAAGAACAAGATATAAATAAGAAAATGCAGAAATTTCAACATATTTGTGGAACACTGAGGAACAAAGTACGAAAGGATACGCAGCTAAGATTTTACTCAACGGTGGTACTACCAATGGCGATATATTGAAATGAGGTCTGGGTCCTCAAGGAAATAGAAAGAAAGTAACATTACGGCAGCGGAGATGAGATTCCTACGGGTTGTGAAAGGTTGCACAAGAGAAGAACATATTAGAAATGAGAATATTAGAGAGGAACTAAAAGTACAACCACTTGTTCAACAAACAGAAGAACACAAGAACAATTGGGTAGAACATCTGCAAAAAATGACAGAGGATAGGATACCAAAGATGGCGCTGATGTATAATCCTGGAGGACTAAGATCGGTTCGAAGACCGAGAAAGCGCTGGGCTAAACAGATGTGAGATCGGAACAGGCAGAGGCCTAATCCGTGAAGGATGATTATTATTATTATTGTTATTATTATTATGACTTCGAAACTCGTTGATGCAAGGAATAAGAACTGGAATGAGAACAAGAGGACTGGAAGACATGGAGTGGGTGGATAGAGACGAGTGGAGAAGAAAAATAAAAATTTTAGGCACAGAAAGATGTTGAAACATTAAATATCTGTATATAAATATAAAATTACTATTTATACCAGGTTTATTCTATCATATTCACTATTTCATAATGTCATACAACTAAAAATGAAATAAATAAAGAAATAAAAGCTGTCTTTACTTAAGATGATAATACTTTTTTAAATAAGAAAAAGTTTTAAATAATATCCGAATGAATTATCTCAAACAGTGGTGTTTAAGACTCATTTCGGAAGGTGAAACCCCGGTTTGAACCAATCGGATTTTTATTCAATGCTAAAGGTAAAATTTCAGATCATAAATATATAAAAATACATAAGTAATTGAATAGAAGCTATCTGACATTAGATGTTAAAAGAGTATTAAATAAAAACAATTTTAAAACATAACCGTGTATCTTGGCTAAAGTAGGGAATCTAATCTAGGGTGATCTCAGGATCATATCCCGGTACCGACCAACCTCACTGAAGCCGGGTGTTAATATAATTTCCAGAACACATTGCTTCATATTGACTATTTCATAGTAGCATTATGAAAATTATTAAAATAATTAGACTGTATATGACTTTAGGTATTAAAGCGTCTATAAATAAGTGAAATAAAAATCTATTTAAATTATTATGGAATGGCATTCCAAACTGCAATTTGCCTTCAACATAGAGGAACACACTATTTAATTTCGTACTAGAGCATGCCATTAACTCTTTAGAGAAGAGGAGGCCTACAGCTGAATGGTATTAATCAGCTGTTAGTTTATGCTGATGATGTAGTATTACTGGCCGATAGCGAGGAGATACTAAAGGCCAACACGCACACGCTATTGAGTAACACTAAGAAATTGGGACTGGAAATAAAATATCAGTAAAACTAAATATATGGTCACACGTAGAATACATTATATAATGGAAATGGACAGCTAATGGACAAATGAGGGAAATTTTGAGGAAGTGACTGAATTCAAATACCTAGGAACAATAATCACAAATAGGAATGAGATGCACAAAGAAATTAAACATAGGCTCAATTCTGGAAATGCGTGCTATTATTGCATTGCAGAGACTTTTGATGTCCCAACTCCTTTCAAGAAACGTTAAGCTGAAAATATATAAACTATTATTCTACCAGTTATATTATATGGGTGCGAAACATGGACTCTTACTTTAAGGGGAGGAAAGGAGATTACGAGTATTTGAGAATAAAGTTCTTAGGAAGATTTTGGGACCAAAGAGAGATGAACACACAGGTGAATGGAGAAGACTACATTACAATGAACTACATGGTCTTTTATAAGAAGCCAGATATAATAAGAACAGTCAAGTCCTCGTAGACTGCGATGGGCAGGACATGTTGCACGTATGGGGAATGAAAGACGTGCATGAAGCTTCTTGTACGAAAGCCAGAGGGAAAACGCCCAATGTTAGACCAAGAATGAGGTGGGAGAACAACATTAACTATGATTTGAGAGAAGTAGATTATACAGGGAATGATTGGAAAAGCATTAGCTCAGGATAGGGATGTATGGAGAGCTTATGTCCGTGCGGCCATGAACCTACGGGTTCGATAGTGCCAGTGAGTAAGTAAGTAAGTATAGAGGAACACTAGCAAACAAATCTTAGTAGCATTGAGCGATATCTGGATTTGGACACAGAACTTCCCAAATACCAGTCGTTTGTCGGCACCTGGGTTTAGACTAGAGACCTCGCGAACACGAATCTCAAATGCTGCGGCTTAAACGAACTCATTCAATATTAAAAAGTTAAACACTTTCATAGTATTATGGCTTTAGAGGGATAGATCCAATATTGTATGGATGTGAAATTGGGCTCCAACAAAATACAGAAAGATAGAATACAGACGGCGGAGAAGAGGTTCTCAGACTAGTTACACGATGTACAAAACTTGATAGAATTAGAAATTTAGATATCCATCCATCTATATAATTCTGCCCGAGGGCAGGTCTTTCACTGCAACTGTAGCATTTTCATGCTATGCTTTACAGCTTTACTAGGGAATTATAGGTGTGGTAGCTTCCCGTTGCTTCCACAACCGGTGTAGGATGATGATGATGATGATAAGGATGATGATGATGGCCATATGATTTCGGGGACCGTTTGGCCTTAACGTTTTCCTGACATTTGTGTTACAGGTGAGAAAACCCCGATAAAACCTCACCCAGAAAACTGCCCCGACCGGAGATCCAACCCGGGCCTCTGCGTGACAATACGCACAGCGGTGGACTAAATTAAGATATAAGAGAAAATTAAAAATGCAGCCTTTATTGGATAAAATCACGAATTATAGACAAAAGTTGATTGATCACGTTGATGGAATGAGTAAGGAGAGATATCCATCGTTAGCAAGAAATTGTCAAGCAAGAGGAAGACGTGATGTCGGAAGACCTAGAAAACGTTTAGCTGATATATTATGAAGTCGGTAAGGGCAATTGTCTAATCCTTGGATGATGATAATATTTTCATAGTGCGAGTCATGATTAAATTAGTTGGCCATGAAAAAAATAAAAACTGTTAATTGTAAAATTGTATTATTTTTAAAAATAATTTTAAATTGTTGTTTTCTCATTAAAAAAAATAAATTGAAGCTATATTGACTTTAGGTTTTACGTGTCTATAAGTTAGTGAAATAAACATTAAAAATATTGGTATGTCTTTTTTCATTCTTATGGCAATGAAATTTCAAGCCACCATTTGCCTTTAACACCGAGGAACAATAAAAATAGCCTTATTGGATTTGAACACGGAACCTCCCAAATACGAGTCGGTTGTCGGCACCTAGGTTTAGATTAGAGACTTGCGGAATAGAATCTCAAATAATACGACTTCAGCGAACTCAATCGATATTAAAATGTTCAGTATTTTTTATTATATACAACTTTCCTCATTAGAGGATTCCCTCAAGGACAAAGTGATAGACAATTTTCGAAATTCATTAATACATTTTGTAAATACATAAAAAGATTCGAATTGTAATTGAAGTATACATACTATAAAGTAAAATTTTGTAAAGATGGTTTCCTAAAATTGAAATTAACCCCCTAATGGCAGCGATGGCAATTTTAGAAAGATACGCCCTGTCCAAATCTAAGAAATTCAAAAATTTAGCTAAAATCCTGGTATAGCACCTCTTGCCCCGATCATCAATCCTGTGACAGTTATGCTATCGCATTGGCATTTAATCTTTGTAATAGTCAATTGTTAGCTCATATATGGCTTTCATGGCATAGCGTGACTCATGATTTAGTAGGCCTTGAAAAAGAAAGAAAAACTATTCATCATTGTTAAATTGCAATATTTTAATTTCAAATAATTGATGTTCAATGCTTCCGTAGTGTGGGTCATGATTTGGTTCGATTTGAAAAAAAGAAAAAAAAAGTTAATTGTTGTTAAATTGTAATATCTTGAAAATAATTTTAAATTATTGTTTCTCATTAAAAAAATAGAAAATATATAGACGTTATATGCCTTTGGGTGTTTAAGTTTCTATAAATGAGATAAAAAAATTAAAATATTTATATGAGCTTTTTTTCATTCTTAAGACAAAGAAATTCTAAGCCACCATTTGCCTTCAAGACTGAGAAACACTACAAAAAATCTTAATCTTATTGGGCGGCACCTGGGTTTGAACACGGAATCTCCCAAATACGAGTCGTTTGTCGGCACCTAAGTTTGGATTAGAGATCTGCCGAATAGAATCTCAAATGCTACGGTTTAAGCGAACCCAGTCGATATTAAAATGTTCAGTTTTTATATAGTGTGGGCCATGATTAAGTTAGTTGGCCCTGAAAAAGAAAGAAAAACTATTCATTGTTGTCAAATTGTGATATAAAAAAATTAAAATCATTTTTTTCTGAAGATATTTCATTCATTGAACTGTATTCTGTAAAAAAATTGAATTTTAAGTACGCGGAAGTGTCGATAGTTATTATTAGTTTCGCCATAGTTGTTAGTTGTGCACACAAGTTGCATAACTTACTCTAACACAACGTCCAAGCGATGCACGATGCTGTAATTTCAAAATATGGCTGCTCAGAAGACCCTGGATTGTCCATGCACTCAACTCTTACCTTAGGTCCATTTTTCACTTTCAAATGGTCGCACTATTCTTCCCCTGCTTTTTTCCAACCATGGACTTAGTCACTTTTGCTGGTAAACTGAAGATTTGTGATGTCAGTTGGCCTGGACGGTCCCCGGATCGAATCTAGGCGAGGACCCTGCGCCGTATGTTGGGTTCAGCATGCGTACATACGAAGAGGATATAAAGCTAGCTGCAGGGAATATGGGGGGATGCACAAAACACCCCACACTATCCAGTTAATACTAGGCCTACTCTACATCAAACATAGAAATAGAATACTAAAATTTGCGTCCATCATCCAAAAATTCTTTCCACCTGTCACATGCAATATTTTGCATCTAGTTCCTATTTATGTTTCAGAAAAACGGCCTAGTAAATTGATAAACAATCACGATAAGTATGAAAAAAATATGATCTTTAACTAACTAACTCACTGGCACTATCTGACCCTTAGGTTCACGGCCGCGCGGACATAAGCTCTGCACACTTTCCTATCCTAAGATAATGTTTTCCAATCATCCCCATATAATCTACTTCCCTCAAATCATGGTTAATTTTATTCTCCCAACTCTTTCTTGGTCTACCAACTGGGCGTTTTTTCTCTGGTTTTCATAATAGAAGCTTCCATGCCCCTCTTACATTAACCTGTACCACATTTCCTGTCCATCGCAGTCTACGAGACGTAACTCTTTTTACTATAGGCTATCTGGTTTCCTATAACGATCACTTAGTTCATTGTTATATTGTCTTATCCATTAGCCTGTCTGGTGATCTCCTTTTGGTCCAAAAATGTTTAAGAGCTTTATTCTCAAATACTCGTAATGTTTTCTCCTTCTTTAAAGTAAGGACCCATGTTTCGCATCCACATAATATAACTGGGAGAATAACAGTTTATATATTTTCAATTTAACGTTTTTTAGAGCAGTTGGGACAAGAGTCCCTGTAATGCATAATAGCATGCATTTCCAGAAATTTAGTCCATGTTTAATTTATTTGTGCATCTCATTCCTATTTGTAATTGTTGTTCCTAGATATTTGAATTCAACCACTTCTTCAAAATTTCCCTTATTTGTCATTAACTATCCATTTCTATAATGTATTTCTATGTGTGAACATACATTTAGTATCATCGTCATCATCATCATCATCATCATCATCCCTCACCGGTGTGGAAAGCAACGGGAAGCTACCACACTTACAATTCCCTAATAAAACTGCAAGCATAGCATGAAAATACCATGATTGCAGTAAAGGGCCTGCCTTCGGGCAGAATTATTACTATGGATGGATA
This sequence comes from Diploptera punctata, assembly GCA_030220185.1. Classification (NCBI taxonomy): domain Eukaryota; kingdom Metazoa; phylum Arthropoda; class Insecta; order Blattodea; family Blaberidae; genus Diploptera; species Diploptera punctata. The sequence goes on from JASPKZ010003778.1 coordinate 13,563, forward strand.
TGTCCGGTTCCAATTTCTTAGGCTCGGTTTCACCAACAGAGGTAACTGTATTACGCCAGTTTAAGCTATGCATTATACACGGGGAAAACTGGCGTAATACAGTTACCTCTATTGGTGAAAGTGATCCTTATTGTTAGATATGATCTTAAGTTAAACAATATTTTATTTAGAAAATAAAATCTGCGTAATAGTCTTCTCAAGCGGGAGTTCCTAAGCTCTCTTCTCGAGCGGGAGTTCCTAAGCGCACCTAACTTCAAATGCACATGATAGTATGGGCCACAAATTTAAATCTATTGCGATTATCTTCGAATCTATTTTTATATCTAATATTGATTATCTAATGCGAATTGAATAATTCACTACTAACTCACTGGCACGATCGAACCCATAGGTTCATGGACGTTCGAATATTATCTCATACATTTCTATCCTGAGCTAATGTTTTTTAATCTTCCTGCTACGCCTAAATAAAATAAATATTAAGAGTTAATTATATTAGACCTATGTGGTACATACTGCGACGAACCAAAGATGGCGGTTGCTAGAGTCAATTTTTAATTTCGGATTTCAGGTAAACCTCCACTTTTATTGGTCAGATTTGGCTGATTTTTGGATAATATCTACCTCGGCTGAATTTAATGGGATATACTGAGGTTCGTTGTGAAATGTTTACAATTGCGAACGCTAGAGAGACTTTTAAATTTTAGTTTACGGTGAACTTACACTTAATGGTTCTAGAACATAATGCATAGCGGCTAAACACTCTACGTACCTAAAAACCTGCGTGTATAAAATTTTCATAAAATTTGGTTGGCTCTTTTCTAGTTTTGTGAGCACAAACATGCAGGCTGCATTTTTTTATATGAATATTCAAAGAACTAAAACTCCAGCCTAAAGTCATTGAACTGAGAATTATTGTTGGCATTACAATGGCCATAATGATAAATGATGATTGTCTACTAGAAAGAAAATTGTGTTGATTTTATTTATTTAGCATGTTTTACATCTTCATACGTCCAATTAATCTACTGTCATTCTCCTCCACATCTTTCTGGCATTCTCTTCTCCAATCGTCCAATCCTTTTTACCTTATTCTGCTTGAAACACTATCAATATACGTTATTTTCGCCCATCCTATTCCTCTGTTAGGAAACAGCTGACACCGACTCCAATATATATATATATATATATATATATATCCATCCATAGTAATTCTGCCCGAAGGTAGGTCCTTCACTGCAATCATAGCATTTTCATGCTATGCTTGCAGCTTTACTAGGGAATTATAGGTATGGTAGCTTCCCGTTGCTTTCCACACCGGTGAAGGATGATGATGATGATGATGGCGGCCATATGATTTCGGGGACCGTTTGGGCCTTAAAGTTTTCCTGACATTTGTCTTACAGGTGAGGAAAAACCCCGATAAAAACCTCACCAAGAAAAACTGCCCCGACCGGGGATCGAACCCGGGCCCGCTGCGTGACAAGGCTGCACGCTACTACCTCGAGACCACAGCGGTGGACATATATATATATATATATATATATTTTTTTTTGGAATCTCTCACCTACCATTTTTTTTAAATGACAATTTCTGGGCAGACGAGGTTAGGAGAGAACTCCAAAACATTGGGATGGGTTGGGTATGGGAAAAAGGGACTGAAACTCGCAAGAATGTGTGCAGAAAAATAAGGAGGTACTTAGATATAAACCGACAACATATTTTGGCCGAATGTGCGGGAAAACGATCACTGTTTTTACAAAGATACATAAAACAAGTTTGGGGAAAATAATCTTATATACTCAATCTAGGATTTAAAGAGAGATAAGGGCTTGCTTGGTTCAGGTTAGGGGCATGGACATTTTTAAAAATTAGCGACGAACACAATATACGAATATGTCCAATGTGCGGGAGCTTTGAAGACGATATACATATATTAGGAAAATGTAACGATTTGGAATATTGGAGGCGTCAGTTATTACCGGAAAGATTTCTAAATTCAAGTCGTGAAAGATTGGCATGCTACGAGTTACTGGTAAACCCAGAAAATTTGATAAACTTGGGTAGATTTGTGGACAAAACGCGGAAAATAAGAACACGTATTCAGGAATAAATAAATATGTTAACAAATTGCAATACCATTAATTCTTAATAATTCTACATAACTAAGTTAATGTATAATGTAATTGTATTGATATCTAATTGTAATATTATTGTGTTTTTAAGTATATTATTACCAAACATCAACTTATTGTAACGGACTGTCAACAGCACGTACGGCTTACTGCCCGTGCGATCCATATTTGTAAATAACATTGTATATATCTTAATTTTAGTTTAATGAAGTCCTTATGTATGTACATGACCATACAATTTTAATGTTTTTTTATGAAATGCTCAATTGAAGTTTGAACTTTCATCGTTTCTTTAATTGCACTGTTTCTGATTTTATCTCTTGTAGATTTTCTAACTGAAAAAAAAAATCTGAGGAAATTATTTTCTTATTTTTTTTGTTTTAAAACTTTTGATTTCAATATTTTTATGTTGTTTCAGAATCGTAAAAAATCAACGGATTAAACAATTCCAGCCCACAGAGAATGAGGTTCATTGGACGAGGTAGGTAAGTACAAATATTATATATTTTATTTTTATTTTTGGTAGACCTCATGATTGTAATAAGAATTAAAACATTTAGTCTATATCTAGTACAATATATAAAATATTTAGGTATATACATGAGGTACACGGTCCAAATATTCGTTATTGTCATAAATATCCTCAACTCGTGTCTACCTCACGGTCGGGCCGAGGGATGAGATGAGATGAAACCCCTATATAGAGGTCTGTGAATGACAAGGGTGCCGATCGAGCACGTCTGACGCATCATCATGGGGCAGATTAATGAAATTAAACTAAATGGATGAGATGAGTATGAGGAAATGGTGGAAGGGGAAAACGGGAGAAAACCCTGAGAAAAATCTGCCCAAGCTCTGTTATGTCCACCACGAAATCCACATGCAGTGACCGACACTATGAAATGTTATGGAATTTAACATTGTAGTTAATGTATTTTATAGGTAAAAGTTAGTATTAACATCGTAATAGAATAACAAATTTGCATTTAGAATGTTTCTCTCCTAACCCATGTTTCTCTTTTGAACAAAGTGTTTCAATTATCGCCCAGTGTTCATAAATACGGTCCAAGAATAATAATTTATAGAAGTAAGAACAAAACTTAAGTGGAAATACACTGTTTTTTCCTCTGTTTTTACACCGAGAAACCTGTCATGAATATTTCATAGTAAATTTTGACTCTGAGTTACATATCAGTGATTGGATCACTGATAGGCGTTGTTTCCCGCAATTTTTAAATTTTATTTGCAATTGTATAATTTTTTATAGATTTATAGGAATAGAGATGATGTTTTTAAGAAACATACTATGAAAAAACAGAATAGGCAGAATACAGTACATCAGAGTAAGAAAACATTTGACTTGGATATATTTTGATTTGAAAACATTCAAGAAAGTCGAAGTGTGGATCAATTGTCTAGCTTTAAATATTTAGGGCGTTATATTATTTTTAACTTAGTAGGATATATAGATATTTACTTAATACACGCTTCCCACTTTTCAGCAGTTCGCCCTTAATTCCTTATTTCCAGAGATTCCTATCTTCCCATTGTCCTTCTTCCATACCCCTCTTGATCATGGCATCATATATTCCCTCATTCCATGTTCTTCTGTTTCTCCCCCTCTTCCTTCTGCCAGGTACCATCCAATCTAAAACCCGTTTAGGCCACTCTTCATCCGACATCCGTTTTACATGTCCATACATCTGTACAGCTCTTTATGTTATCCTATCGATAACAGTCTCGTGTGCATCCATTTCTTGTCTGATATATGTATTTCTAATATGTTTTAGCCTGGATATTCTCATACTCTTCCTTAATCCATCCATTTCTGTCGCCAAGATTCTTTTCTGCATCCTTTCATTTATTGTCCAGCTTTGTGACACGTATGTAAGATATAGATACAAGAATCAATCAATTTTGGCCGACGAACTTTGAACCTTTAAATTGGCAAAACACTAATTTATCGGTGTAGTTATTTAAATGTGTCGGACCGCAGTGAAAACGAATCAAGCATAACTGTTATTAGGTATATTGTGTAATTCGACACAAATACAGTAATTCTCTACTCGCTCGTTTCGTACTGTTTTATTAAAATGTTAAATATATTATTCTAAGGATGTAACCTAATAGGATATATTGTCAGTTTAAGGAATTAAGAATAAAGTAAAGAGAAGGTACAAAAATAAAGTTCTATGCAGTTATGGCGATTCCTACACCAAGTTATGGTTGTAAAACTAGTACGTTATTGCTGAATGTGATATATTATGGAAAAATACTGTTAAGGGTGTGACAACTCAGAATTATTTTTTCCAACAGTCTACGACAGACTTAAAATTCCTAATATTGTTCCCAATTTCACATTAACTCAGTTTTTAACGATCATGAAAGATTTCAGGCATATTTATATAAATTTCAAATATTATTAAATGCATTTACAATCTTTAGTACAAAAAAACTCAAGATTATGGCTTTATAAGGTTCTCGCAAGACTGTATTAAGATATGGCAGTGAAGCATGGACAATACGAATAAGATATGAAAGCCGAATAATAGCAAATGAGATGAGATTTATGCTGCGTACAGCAGGCCATACAAAGTGGGACCACAAAAGAAATGAGAAAATTATGGAAGAGTTGGATGTAGAACCCATTCTCCAATACATACAAAACTACCAGAACAATTGGAAAGCCCATCTTCAACGAATGCAATCTCACAGAATTCCAAAAGCCATGCTTCGTTACTGTCCCCAAAGCAAAATATCGCTGGGACGTCCAAAAGAGCGCTGGATGGAAAACTCCTCTTTGAGACCGTAACAAGCCACATGGCCTAATACTTGCATGGATGATGATAATGCTGATTAAATGCATTGTGTAAATGTGGATAAGAAATTCAAACAGTCAAACATGTTTTATTTAATTGTCCAATGTTGTGGTTCGCCACAATGAAACATCTTAGTAGGTAACTAATATGTACCAAATTCGATCCGCTTGAAAAATGTTATAGATTCCTGGTGTAAGATTTTATAGAATGTACGCTATTAAGACCATACTGAATGGATATAGGCTACATATATTTTTCAAGGCAAATGCCAACCATTGCATGCCGATATATTTCTTCATAGAAGCATGTTTTTTTTTTCTCTCAATGCCACCTGTTTGTGATTCGACATTTCAGATATTCCCTCTTGGCATTGGCGTATACTTCTGAGGTTGGGGCGCCTAGAAGGCGGGGTTACGCTACCCCAATGATATGATGGGGTAATGATGCACCAGTAGAGGCCTTAAACCTAAACTTAATCTAATGAGGTGATGATAATGATGGCCAGATGATGTTCGGGGACCGTTTGGGTCTTAAAGTATCCTGACATTTGTCTTACAGGCGAGGGAAAAAAAAACCTCACCCAGGAAACCAGTCCCGAGCGGGGTACGAACCCGGGTCCGCTCCGTGACAAGGCAGCACGCTATCTCGAGACCAGAGCGATGGACTCCAGCGAAGCGTTGTGATGTAAAAAGACTTCAAAAAATTCGCCGTTTTTAACTGCAAGACAATAAATTCCAGCGCCAAATCTCTCATTTAAAATATAGGTAAGTGATGCAATACCTGTATTGGTAGATTGAATAACCCTAATTATTTGAATTCCGTGCCGTGTACCGTCTCACTTCACTCCTCTTTTACTTATGTAGGGATTTCATCTGCACCGTACAGCGGATTGACATTGCTGGGTTTTGACTTCGATTTTTGTGCCTTACAGTTAAAAACGGCAGATGAATTTTTTGGACACAGCCTTCTTACATCATGACACTTCTCTGCGAAAAAAATCAGGGTAGGTTTCGTCATGCAGTGGTGTACAGTTTTCTTTTTATTTCCATTTAGTCTTCTTCTAAATTCATAGAAACACACGCACATTAGAAATAATTACAATTTAAAGGACATATTATGCGTCTGATTTCTTTTGGGTAATTTATTGAAATTCTAAATTGCCCTCATTAACGTAAAAAGCTGGTGTGATTTTTGGTTATTAATAGCTGTAATTTTGAACAATTTAGCGTAATAGGAAATAGGTTGGTAATATGAGTCGGAAAGTACGTAGATTATAATGTGATGTAGGGATCTAGTAATCTTTGGGTTTTCCGTTTCATTAGTTACGAGCTTAAACAAAAGAATAATGAGCCAACAATCTATCAATCAAATTTGTACATTGTTGTTCATTACGATCCAAGCTTGCTTATAAAGCATTAGGCAATAAATTATTACCTTTAACATTATCATTTGTTCCAAGCTTTCAAAATCAAATCTATATGAAAAATAAACTTTTGTATAGGCCTACCTGTATGAAATGCATTATCTTTATATAGGCCTAATTCTTCTGCACGTGTGTTTGTCACTGAACTCCTTCTAAACAACTGGACCGATTTTGTTGAATTTTTTTGTATATATCTGATTGGGTTCCTCGATGGTTTAGATTCACAATTTGACCCTTTAAAAACTATTAGGTGTAGGAGTTCACCTGAAGATAAAATTGAAAAATCGCTCCTGCTGTAACAATTTTCGATGTTTCACAACGAAACTCGGTATATTATCCTAAAATAAACCGAGGTATCCAGAAATGATCGAATCCGACAATTATAAGTGGAGGTTTACTTGAAATCCGAAATTAAAAACTGCCTAAATGACTGTACCGATTTTTGTATGTGTTTGAGTGGGCTCCTGGGTGGTTTAGATTCACAATTGGACTCGGTAGATGGCGCTGTATTCGGGTTATAGGAATTTTTATGACAGGTGTGCAGTCATCTGCATTATCGACTTATTCCGCGTAACAACAATGTGACGTCATGCACGCTTCTTGAGCCACATCAGATAGCTGAGAGAGGTTTTCTTCAGAACTTATTTAATGATTTCTATTTACGTCTTAATTAGTCAATTTTATGGTAAAAAAGTAACATTTTTATCGTCCGTCCATATTATTATTATTATTATTATTATTATTATTATTATTATTATTATTATTATTATTATTATTATTATTATATTATTATTATTATGGGGCACGCCGTAGCGTAGTGGTTAAGGCACTGAGCTACAAGCCGGAGGGTCCAGGGTTCAAGTCCCGTTGGGGTCAGGATTTTTAAAACTGACCCAAACCCTCTGGCGGCACTATGGCCCTGGGGTCGACTCAGCCTCTAACGGAAATGAGTACCAGACGCTTGTTCTGGGGGTAAAGGCGGCCGTCACGCAGGGCTGACAACCCGGCTGACATAAAGTGCCGATTGTCTAGAAAAAGTGGGAGCCTTAACCTCCTTCTACCCCAAGAGCCTCCGGGTCTGTTGTGGGATCACTTTACTTATTATTATTATTATTATTATTATTATTATTATTATTATTATATTATTATTATTATATTAGTCAATTTTATGGTAAAAAAGTAACATATTTTTATCGTCCGTCCATATTATTATTATTATTATTATTATTATTATTATTATTATTCTCACTATTTTTCTTCCTTACCCTTGTCAAATTTATATTGTGTAGTCTATATATATATATATATATATCATTCTTATTGTATGTATAATTTAACCCTGGTGAAGTGGAAGAGAAAACCTTATGCTCTTAACTCCATCAAGTAAAATAAATAAATAAATGACACGAGAATTGAGCATTTGTCAGGACAATGTCTGCCGGTTACGTTAGTATATAGCTATAAAAAATAATCATGCGTATGTTTTTGACTTACAGACATGTAACACCTCAAGAGATCTTCATAAAAATTTGTACATATATTTTCAAGTACGCCGAGTGTTTAGTTGCTACCTGTTATGCTAAAAATAATTAATTAGGAGTAGAAGTTCACCTTCTTCTTCTTCGCGGTTTAGGCTTATTTACTAGCCTGTTCCGGCTCCAAATTGCTGCTCTTTCCATCATTTCCTTGGTCTTCCCCCAAACTTCTTCCTCGTGGTAAATAACTGTATGCCGCTTTTGGTATTCTATTCTCGGTCATCCTTGCCAAGTGTTCTTTCCAGTTTGTTCTGTATTTCTCTATTGTTGGGTAGGAGTTCATCTGAAAGAAAATAAAAAATTCACTTTGGCGGTTGCAATTTTCGATGTTTCACAACTCTCCATAGCTTGGTTTTTAATCATTTCCTCACTTATGTAAAAACCACTTCTCAACCTAGCATTGTAACATAGGCTACTATTAAGTCTGCATAGGAAGAGTTGTTAAATTTCCCCATGAACTCATTCCAATTTACTACTAAAGTTTTTTTAAATCTTTTTAGCATTGAGAATTTTATCCCTGTATTGCGTTATAGCGCGCATTTCCAAATTTGAGCCTATATATCAATTTAGGTCCACCGCTGTGGTCTCTATGTAGCGTGCTGCCTTGTCACGCAGCGGGCCCGGGTACGATTCTCGGTCGGTACAGGCTCCTGGGTGAGGCTTAGGGCTTAACGGTCCCCGAAAATCATCCGGCCATCATTATCATCATCCTTCACCGGGGTGGAAAGCAACGGGAAGCTACCACACCTATAATTCCCTAGTAAAGCTACAAAGCTAAATTAATAAACGAATGGAGGAAAACACAACGGGGATATATACCCATCAATAGGAACCTCAAACTCGGTGCTATTCTTTTTGCAGATGATTTAGCTCTTCTGGCACTTTCCGAAAATGATTTTTGAACGATCAATTTATAATTTACAAAAAATAGGTGCCAAATTTAATATGGAAATATCAATTAACAAAACTAAAATTATGGCATTTCATGGGAAGGGCCCCATACAAAGTAAAATATGTCTTCAGAATAAACTTTTAGAGAGATCTAATCAATTTAAATACCTTGGATATTATCTCTTTATCTGGGATGAAAAAGATATCCCTGAAAAAATTACCAGTTATAATAAAAGTTTAGGAATTATTAATCAAGTTATGAAACCATCCCTTGTACAAAAAAACACCAGATTACGTTTATATAACACTTTGGTATAGACCAGTGTTGACCTATGGTAGTGAAGCATGGACACTAAGAAAACAACATGAAAGCAGAATAACGGCTTGTGCAAATGAGATTCATGCGCAGAACAACGGGTTACACCAGATGGGATCGGAAAAGGAACACCGATATCTTAAAGAATTGAAGACTACGCCAATTTTGGAATATATTAAACAGTACCAACTAAATTGGAAATACCATCTTGAAAGAATGAGTTCGAATCGGATCCCCAAAGCTGTTTATAATTATACCAAGAGGACGAAGATCACTGGGCCGTCATATGAAATGCTGGAGGGAAAATTTTCTATAGGATCTTAACAGGCCTTGGCCTAATACTTGGAAGGAAGAAGAAGCTACAAAGCAGATCATGAAAATGCTATGATTGCAGTGAAATATCTGTTCTCGGGCAGAATTACTATTAATGGATGAATATAAATTTAGGAGCTAGTTTACACACCAAATAAATTCTGGTATGTAAGAAATTAAGATATAATACAAGTGGAAAGAAAATAGACAAAAAATATAGAATAATATCAGACTGAAGAAGATAATTAAAGCTATTAGAAAATAATATAAAATAATACAAATTTAGGAAAACGTTTAAAAATATAAATCTCACTCTGACACACGAAGAATTGATGTAAAGGAGAATTATATAAATAAAATAATATATAATAGGTAAACAGCACATTGAAAAACTGATTAATTTGTTAGATAATAATATAAAACAAAGAAATTAGAGAACATTTCAAAATATAAAAAAACACTAACAAATACAAAGAATTTATTCAATTACACTGGTCTACAAAAAATGAACTTTTTCTCTTTCACAAGAATAAAAATAATAGATTCTAGAAGTATTTTTCATGCTGAATTCAAATAGGCTATCATTTCAGGTTTTCCCGATCAGGCAGGTATTTTGTGTGATATTCATTTGATTTTTTTTAATACTACTCAATCTGACTTACATAGGAAGTGTTAGATAGTGAAGTTCGGACATATTTTGCTTTGAAAAATCTTACTTCTTGGTCCAACAGTGGTCAGCCAGCATATTAGAACTCCACTTGCCTTGGTACCTGTTTTCCATTGTAGAAATTTACTGATGATAACGCTCGCCGTTCTGATCACTGACGGCCCCAAGAATTTCCGGGAAGGAGTCTAATTGAGAGTCCAAGAAGTGAATTTTTAAATACATGTTGCTTTATAATAATCTAGAAGATCAGCCACTTGGCCACGATAGTTTCTGCTTTATGATTTCCAACGAAATTGTACATATATTTTTGAAAGACTGCCAGGCTGCTTTTTCAAGTTGATTTAACAGTCCATCAGAATATTCATCAGCCATTAATGATCACATTTATGGTCCTATAAAAATTCCTTCTTTCAGTTTAGCATCTCTGTCTTGGGGAAATTTTCGACTTCAAGTACAAGAATCCTTCAGAAAGTTTATCCATAACTTTGACAACATTTTTCATTACTTCTAATTTAATATGCAATGGAGGGAAATATCATTAAAACTAAATATATGGTCACATGTAGAAATTCAGTATATAATGGAAATGGACAGCTAATGACAAATGAGGGAAATTTTGGAGGAAGTGACTGAATTCAAATACCTAGGAACAATAATCACAAATAGGAATGAGATGCATAAAGAAATTAAACATAGGCTCAAATCTGGAAATGCGTGCTATTATGCAATTGCAAGAGACTCTTGATGTCCCCACTCCCTTTCAAAAAACGTTTAAACTGAAAATATATAAAACTATTATTCTACCAGTTATGTTATATGGGTGCGAAACATGGACTCTTACTTTAAGGGAGGAAAGGAGATTACAAGTATTTGAGGATAAAGTACTTAGGAAAATTTTTGGACCAAAAGAGAGATGAACAGAAGGTGAATGGAGAAGACTACATAACAATGAACTACATGTCTTTATGGGAAGCCAGATATAATAAGAACAGTTAAGTCTCGTAGACTGCGATGGGTCAGGACATGTTGCACGTATGGGGATGAAAGACTTGCATGGAAGCTTCTTGTAGGAAAGCCAGAGGGAAAACCGCCCAGTTGGTAGACCAAGAATGAGGTGGGAGAATAACATTAACTATGATTTGAGGGAAGTAGATTATACAGGGGAATGATTGGAAAGTATTAGCTCAGGATAGGGATGTATGGAGAGCGTATGTCCGCGCGGCCATGAATCCTAGGGTTCGATAGTGCCAGTGAGTAAGTAAGTATGGAGGTAAATGTATTTTTTCAGGATTCACTAGAGAGACATGTGACACATTTTTCTGGCGAGGGATAGGCCTAAGAGATTCACGTTTAGATCATGATTTTCTAACGTAGTGAGACTGACACATCACAATGCTAGATTAACAGGTCTGAGCACGTCAAAATATGAATGAACCTGCACAGTCTTGTCTTTCCGTGCTTCAGCGTGATATTATATCTTCCGATTGAGGGACTTTCCACTTTTCAGCGGTTGCCCTTTTACCAGCCGGCTGCTGGCCCTTCACATCCACATGTGTCAATCACAGAGGTAGATGATCAACAGCCAGTGTAGGGGTGACATGTGGTTGGCATGTCGAGTCCCCCAGCTGGTTCCTCACCCTGGGAGCCGCTACTTATTGTTGTAAGCTAACCCAATTGCCATCACGATTGCTGGGTGGGCACCGGTCCCATCACACCTGGCCGAAATACCATGAGAAAATTTTCTTCACCACGGAGAACTGCGAACCAGCGCACGTCCCGTAGCTCTGCGCCAAGGCTTCCTACCTTTAAACCGCTCGGC
>JASPKZ010003780.1:0-13376 GCA_030220185.1 Diploptera punctata
AATGACCTCCGATTTACATTAAAATAATATTTTTAAGGTGAGAACGGTAGGCCTATTCCATCACTGTTAAAAACATGTGAATTTGAGACCCATTTTCTCAGGAAACTACTTGATGGATTGTAATGAAAATTTTACAGCAATATTAAATGAGGTTTGTAAAGACCACTGAACCTCAGTCAAACTTTTATCTAAATAGTCATGTTCTATATAATGTTTTGCCACTAGTCTAATTTTTTATTTAAAAATACTTTAAATCACTAAGTGAGGATTTATAGAAGAGATCGTCATGATTGTGGTTCCATATATTTAGTATAACTAGGTTTACTGCCTGAAAATTGTCATGTAAATATCTCTAATAGTTCCTGAGATAATGGGGCAAATTTCGAAAATTTTCACTTTCCAGAAAACAAGGTTTAAAGTATTAGTCTGACAGCGGTCAAGTTTAAAAACAAAAATTAATTAACACACTTACATTGGCGTTCAGTGAAAAAATAATATACAGAAATGTTCAGAAAAGAATAGACTATTTAATTATAAAAACATTTTTTTTTTCAAATTTTGGCCTACCGTATAATTATATTACAGTTTTGACAGCTGTCAAGTTAAAAAAACTTAATTAAACACACTTATAATTGGCGTTCAGTAAAAAATAATATAGCCTACAGAAATGTTCAGAAAAGAATCCATCCTCCGTAGTAATTCTGTCCGAAGGCTATGCTTGCAGCTTTACTAGGGAATTGTAGGTGTGGTAGCTTCCCGTTACTTACCACAACCGGTAAAGGATGATGATGATTATGACAAGGATATGATGATGATGATTAGACAAGGATTATGATGATATGATATATGGCCAATTGATTTCGAGGACCGTTTGGCCTTAATGTTTTCTCCTGACATTTGTCTTACAGGTGAGGAAAAACCCCGATAAAATCCTCACCCAGAAAAACTGCCCCGACCGGGGATCGAACCCGGGCCCCGCTGCGTGACAAGGCAGCACGCTACCCTCGAGAGCAGAGCGATGGGACCAGAACAGAATAGACCATTTAATGTATGATTTTTTTTTGTCATATTTTTGTCCTAACCGTCTTACCTTATAATGGCGACCGTCAAAAAATATTTTAGTAGGCCTATACAGAAATCATCTTAATAGGCCTAATCTATCGATCACTATGGGAAGACACAATTAAGAAGTCGTTAATATGTTAATTTTAGGAAGTTACATTTTGGGAGTTTTTTTAATTATATTATTTTTGTCTGGACATCTTACCTCAACTTAATATTGAGGTAAGATGTCCAGACCAAAAATAATATAATTAAGAAGTCGTTTGCTTTATTTTATTATTTCTGCGTTTTTTTGAATTTTTTTAAACTGTTCCGGCTATTGCAATATATTGTCTGAGTTAGAAGTAATTGTTTTGTTTCCAACGCAGTAATTGTAAGTAACGTCTTTAAAGCGGATTTAATTTTTAAAGGGAAATCCGGCGACAATGTTTTCAAGTACTACACGATCCTCGAAAGTTTTTATTGGGATCCCCCGATTTAAAAAATCATTGATGAATTTAGTTAAATGAAAGACACAAAAATTCAAAGATAATCAACACAGGTGAACAAGAAATAAATTTTAAAAAAGTTTCTACAGTTAATAGCAGATTCTCATACATTTTTTGTGCTGAAACCGTGTTCTGACCTAAGTTTTTTTTTTCTCTCTCTTAGCGGTATCGTGCCTAGTTATGTCACGCAATTTAACTTCGTTATTAAATTTGACAGTTAAGAGAACATGTCATAGGAATGAAAAATAAATTAATATTATAATATGAAAGAAAAATGTATTTAATATAAACATGAAATGCCATTTTTTAGTACAAGGCTTCTTGTGTTAAATGCTTTAAACTCTATACTCCCTTTCCCTCTTCTCCTTGATACTCTCAACATAGCTTTTTCTTTAAATATTTTTTTTAAATGCCCCAGGTTTGTCTTTCGACATTCCCTGGTTTCTCTCCTGGCATGGCGTACTTTTAACCCATTTTCTGAGGTTGGGGCGCCTGGAAGGTGGGATTACGTTGCCCCGATGATATGATGGGTGATGATGATGATGATAATGGTGCGCCAGGAGAGTCCCTAATCCTAAGCTTAATCTAAGATGAATATGACTGAAGGTGATTTGCGATGGCCATATGATTTCGGGGACCGATTGGGCCTTAAAGTTTTCCTGACATTTTGTCTTACAGGTGAGGAAAAACCCCGATAAAAACCTCACCCAGAAAACTATCCCGACCGGAGATCGAACCCAGGCCCGCTGCGTGACAAGGCTGCACGCTACGCCGAGACCACAGCGGTGGACTTTTCTTTAAATATTGAGTGTTGGAATATAAATGGTGGTCGGCTAAACGGGTTTTTTATGCCATATTCGGATATCCAGCACATTAAAAATCAAAAAAACGTCCATTTTTATAGCTACTGTCTATAATATTGGACGGTATTCGTATGTAAGTTTTGAGAAAATACGTTTTAAGTTTAAGTCAATATTCACTGTTTATTCTAGCGCCAAACTAAGAATATTGGATATTGCAAGTATTATTTTCATTCTCTGACAGTTATGCATCAACAATCTAAGAGTGGGAACATTTGGCGCTTAGCTGCGTGATGATAAACTTAGATTAGCATTTATGAAGATCTGGCTTCATAGCCGTTTATTGCAAAACATAGAAAGACAATGTTGATAGACATGCAGAGCAGAAGAAAGATTTCCAAAATGATTGCCAAATTATAAACTGCACCGAAGGAAAAATGTTGGACGTCCTTACAGAAGAAGGTCTGAACAATTTTAACAATTCTGGCTTTCATGAAACCGGAACAAGCCAACAGGCTTAATCCCTGGATGATGATGAGAATTTCTGATAGGACTGATAGTGTTTACATTTTTCTTTAATAATGAGGCTACATTTAAAGTTTTGGCGCTAAAAGTGTGCATACACTTACTTTATGAGCCTGTGCAACAGATGGCATCAAAATATGTCAATTTTTTTAAAATGGAGCTTATCCGGTTATTGCATAGCAACAAATTAAAAAAAAAACGCCGTGTCGTTAAGTGAAATAAATGATAAATAGTTTTAAACTAATCAAGTCAATAATTGTATGATCTTTGTAAAAATATTAGCCTACTATTAGAAAAATTATCATTTTATTTACTTCCTAATACTTACTCACTGGCACTATCGAACCCGTAGGTTCATGGCCGCGCGTACATAAGCTCTCCATACATCCCTATCCTCAGCTAATGCTTTCCAATCATTCCCTGTATAATCTACTTCCCTCAAATCATAGTTAATGTTATTCTCCCACCTCATTCTTGGTCTACCAACTGGGCGTTTTCCCTCTGGCTTTCCTACAAGCAGCTTCCATGCAAGTCTTTCATTCCCCCTACGTGCAACATGTCATCCCCATCGCAGTCTACGAGACTTAACTGTTCTTATTATATCAGGCTCCCTATAAAGACCATGTAGTTCATTGTTATGTAGTCTTCTCCATTCACCTGTCTGTTCATCTCTCTTCGGTCCAAAAATTTTCCTAAGTACTTTATTCTCAAATACTTGCATTCTCCTATCCTCCCTTAAAATAAGAGTCCATGTTTCGCAGCCATATAATATAATTGGTAGAATAAACATTTTATATATTTTCAGTTTAACGTTTTTTGAAAGGAGTTGGGACATCAAGAGTCTCTGCAAAGCATAATAGCACGCATTTCCAGAATTGAGCCTATGTTTAATTTCTTTGTGCATCTCATTCCTATTTCTTACTTCCTATAGCGGTATTATATGTTTTAAGCGCCTTTCTGCCTGTCTTTATGTATGTATGTATATACATATACACACATATATATATATATATATATATATATATATATATATTCTAATACCTATACACATGTTTGTTATGCCATCCTCTGCGTTTTCCGTACTTCCAGTTCCATACTGGACGGATAGATGGCGTTAATATTGCATATTTTCAGATTACGCACCACTTCGGCAAAACATTTTACCTAGACGATGTATCCTTGTGTTGTGTAGGACGAGTTTATATTTATGTAGTGTAAAATGTGCTGAGTGTAGCGATACGTAGCTTATTCCTTTCGAGAAACGCCAAGGGGTGCAGCCAACTTAACTTACCCATCCGACAGACGAAAAGCTATCAACAGTATCATTGTGAACTCATGTACTGTTGTAATTTAATTCAGGAATCTGGTGTACATTCTAGCGACTAAAAATCGGGTTCAAAATTTAAAATATCGGATGACGCCAAAACTATTCGGTAAAAAAATTAAAGTAATAAAAATTAGACCTGGATATATTTCTGAAATACCCTCCATATTATCTGAAGCTATACCGGTGGTAGATTTGCTGCCGGAAGGATTGACCATATGGGACAGGTTGAAAGCAGTAAGTCAGACGAAAATAAAGTACCTTGGTCGAAAGGTAAAAATAAAACCGCCAAAACACGCGGAAATGGAGACAATTTTTTTGGAGATACAATTATCCCCCCATTGAGTTCTCCGGCTGAGATTACTTCAGGGAATCCGTTTGCATGGACTCAAACACCATGGACATGTTCCTAGGAACATAGAATATGTAGGGCACTATATAGTAGTTGGACGCTAGAAAAAATTAACGCGGTTATTAGATAAACCACCCTTGGATATATTTTAGACAGGCGAATGGAGAAGACTAACAGTGAGGTACATGATCATCATGGGAAACGAGATGTAATAAAAACAATTAAATTTCGTAGACTTCGAAGGGCAGGACATTTGGCACGAATGGAGAATGAAATAGGGACATGGGAATCCATCGTAGGAAAACAAGAGGGAAAGCGCACAGTAGGTAGACCAAGAATGAGGTAAGAGAATTTTTAACCATGATTTGAAGAAACTAAACTGTATACATGATTGGAAAATATTAGCTCAGAATCGGGATGTATGGAGAGCTTATGTTCGCGCGGTCGTGAACCTATGGGTTCGAATGTGCCAGTGAATTAGTTACCCTCCCTAAAATGGGAGAACACCAAACTCCACCAACGAAATATTAATTCGTGAATACTATAATTGTTAATTTTACAAAGAGTGTGGCTATGCTTATTTTGTTAAAGTTCAAGTTTTTTATGAAAAAGATTGTATGACTATTAGAGCAGCTACTAAAGTATACCTGAGGTTTCATTATTTGATAATGCTGCACTTTTTAGTTTATTTTAGGTAATTCCCCATGGAGAATGTTTGCATAAAGCTACGCCAGAGCTCGAAATATAAATTAAAATTGCCGGAATACTTATACAAGATAAATAATAGTTTAAAAAACTAAAACAACACGCTTTATTAGAAAACCGAACTAAAAAATGAAAAATAATTTTAATTTCCAACACGCTTGGGATAAAATTAAAGTAGTCAACAAAAAAATCATCTCCAACACATCTAGAATAAAGCTAGAGTTATCTACAAAAAAAATAAGTTTACCATCAAAAGCGTGGGGTGCTCTATATCAATTAATATATTTGATAAAAAATAGATATTGGTAAAAGTAAAGTCTCTAAGAAGAAAACGTAAAAACCGTAAAAAGTACCCCACGCTTTTGATGGTAAAATTATTATTTTTTTTTTGTAGATTACTGTAGTTTTATTCTAGATATGTTGGAGAATATTTTGTTTTGTTGACCACTTTAATTTTATCCCAAGCGTGTTGGAAATTAAAATTATTTTTAATTTTTTAGTTCGGTTTTCTAATAAAGCGTGTTGTTTTAGTTTTTTCAAACTATTATTTATTTTTTAGTTTGGTTTTCTAATAAAGCGTGTTGTTTTAGTTTTTTAAACTATTATTTATTTTTTAATTTTTAGTTTAATTGACTGTCATAAACCGGAATCGCATCAAATTGAATTGATTAAGATATTTGTAGTGTCTAGGCACGAATATAATAATAGGCTATATATATATATATATATATATATATATATATTATTTTAAATTATTATTATCTAACATCATTATACTATTTTTGAATATTTTAATATAGATAAATAGTTACAGTTAATCGTATCCTTCTGAAATTTTTGGATAAATTACAATGTGTGAAGTTTACAAAATTGTCATTAATATTTTACAGAACAAAATAAAAATGTAAATATCTTTAAATTCGATACTATTGTAGTATGAGCTAAAAGTAATACTCTTCTAAAAAAATCCTCCGGGCCGGATTTGAGCCGGAGACCTATGAATTACTGATATTATATACCACTACTATCCACCACTCTACCAACTGAGCTACCAAAGGATATAATTAATTTCTTACAACGATGGACTAAAAAGCCGGTAAGTCCGCAACCTATTATATATTATTTATTATTTATGAAAATATTGTATTGTCATTGGTCCTTTACAAGTATACAATGTTTCAAGTTTATCAATGTTTTTAAGTGGGTACAAATCGTGTTGAAAGATTCCGCTACATAGACAGATACAGGTCAAGCTAATATAAAGCGTGTAATAAAATTAACTTATAGCACCCTTGTACTATAATAATTACTTACAGACTTAAGAAAGCGTGGACAACAATATAAATTAATGTATGCCCTTCTGTTAAGTATAGTATATCATAAAAGTTACATAAATTGTGTTCTTTAAAGAATCATATTATTTTATAAATGCTTTAATATGCAGATCGTATCGCATCTTAGGATATTTAAGGGTAACTATTAGTCTCTGTGTTCGTATTATATAGGGTGTATCAGGAAGGATGGCGCAAACTTACATGATTGAAAATACACGATAATAGAAGCAACAATGTCCCAGTAAACATGGGTCCGCAAACGAGCCGTTTGCGAGATAATTACGAATATATGGTTACAAGCCGCCACTGACGTCACTGTTGTAACATCGTACGGTTTACTCCTTGCGCACTTGAAGCCGCCCTATGTTCTTTGTTTACAAAACTGAGTGGCATTTGTTAGAACTATTTAACGAATGAAATTAAGTTATTTACTCACAAATCATTATTTAACTATAGTTATTTAAAATATTCATATATTTAATGTAAAAAGCGACGATTGAAAATAAATGAGAAACGATTGGTACGCTTCATTTGCTTCTTTTGTTCATCACTGCAACCAGATCATATTATTTATTGCCAAAGGATTGCAATGTTGTAAGAATACACCCTAGTGGAGAAATTTATAACCAACGTTATAGGTATTGAATAATTTTTGATGTCCTATGATGTAAATATGTAAATTATATTTTTCTTCAATGTAATTTCCTGGAAAATAATTCGTTTAAGTATGTGAAAATAGTGGTTTCTTTTCTTTGTGGTATAATCAATTGTTACAAATGTTTTTATATTATCTTTCGCATGCGCTTTCTGCTGACATTCCTGCATTATATTGACAATCTGGTAGGCTATTCCTTTCGGGCTTGGTCACTGCAAAATAATGCTAAAACTTATTCAGAATAATGTTGAATGATTCCGGGTTCTGTGGCCGTGGTCCATAGGTGGTGTTGATACCAGACGTTTCGCCCTCAACTGCGGAGGGCATCTTCAGTGGCGAGTGCTTCTAGGCGTGTTTCCTGGTCGGAAACTCTACTCTAAGTAGAGCTTCCGACCAGGAAACACGCCTAGAAGCACTCGCCACTGAAGATGCCCTCCGCAGTTGAGGGCGAAACGTCTGGTATCAACACCACCTATGGACCACGGCCACAGAACCCGGAATCATTCAACATTATGATTACCGGCCGTGAAAGCCTGCATTCAACCACTTATTCAGAATGTTACAAAAGAGATACTTTCTTTATTATGATAAACTTTAGTTGGTAAATTCTATGCGAAACACGACTGTGATTAGATGTAAATAAAAAATCATTGAAATGTGACTCGTCATTGACTCCCATTTGGGGCATGAGTGTCATTGAAAAGTACCAGTGCGGATTCCAACCTATACATGTCCATTTCTAGCACCGAGTTGCGTAAAATGACACTCTTTACATGTAATCAAATATCTGAAATCCAGACGCTGAAAATTGAAAGAATGAATGAAAATAATATTGAATACACGAGGTTTAGTTGAAGGAAATGAGGGCAAATAAGCATTAGAACTCGAAGAACAACAACAGAAATTTAACCTAGAAACCTAGTTATTATATTTGGACTACCATAAAGTCTTTGATAGGTAATTGGCCCAAAACTAAGGAAAATCTCAGAAAATCAAAATTGGATATCCTCCACACTTAATAAACGCAATAAAGAGCCTCTATCTTCAAACAGGTATATGAGCAGTTAAAGGAAATAGATTAAGTGAAATAAACGTAGTGTTAAACACGGAAGTTCACTGTCACTACAGTTAATATGTATACCAATGATGTGATTAAAACTTGGCGAATACTCTAGACTAGACTTCACCATAAATGCACGATTTGAAAACTTTATTAGTTGCTATTTGCTATTATGCATTGCAGAGACTCTTGATGTCCCATCTCCTTTCAAAAAACGTTAAACTGAAAACATATAAAACTATTATTCTACCAGTTATAATATATGGGTGCGAAACATGGACTCTTACTTTAAGGGAGGAAAGGAGATTACAAGTATTTGAGAATAAAGTTCTTAGGAAAATTTTTGGACCAAAGATAGATGAACAGATAGGTGTATGGAGAAGACTACATAACAATGAACTACATGGTCTTTATAGGAAGCCTGATATAATAAGAACAGTTAAGTCTCGTAGACTGCGATGGGCAGGACATGTTGCACGTATGGGGAATGAAAGACTTGCATGGAAGCTTCTTGTAGGAAAGCCAGAGGGAAAACGCCCAGTTGGTAGACCAAGAATGAGGTTGGAGAATAACATTAACTATGATTTGAGGGAAGTAGATTATAGAGGGAATGATTGGAAAGAATTAGCTCAGGATAGGGATGTATGGAGAGCTTATGTCCGCGCCGCCATGAACCTACGGGTTCGATAGTGCCAGTGAGTAAGTAAGTAAGTATTAGTTGCTATTAGCCTATTTGACAAAAAAATACAAAAATATACTTTTAAATTATCGGGTAATAACTAATTAACACACTGGCCCTATCGAACCCGTAGATTCATGGCCGCGCGGACATAAGCTCTCCACATACCCTATTCTGAACTAATGTTTTCCAATCATCCCTTGTATAATTTACTTTCCTAAAATCATCGTTAATGTTATTCTCCCACCTCATTCTTAGCCTACCAATTGACCTTTTCCTCTGGTTTTCTTACAAAGAACCTTCCATTCCCCTCTTTCATTCACCATTCGTTCCACGTGTCCTGCCCATCGCAGTATATGAGATTTAACTGTTCCTATTATATCTGGATTCCTATAAAAATCATGTAACTCACTTAACGGTTATTGCAAAATATAATTTATAAATTTAAACCATGAAATATACAGTAATGACATTGAAAAACGCACTTACAAGGGATTGCGAACGACATAATTGCAAATGTATTATTCAATTATCAACCTGCAGAAGACCACGCCTCATATGCTAACAATAGGCATGACGTTTGGGAAGCTCATGTAATGAAAATGATGATGAGGGTAAATTCAATTATTTAGCCAAATAAAGAGGGACTGGTATAATATAATTAATAACTAGTTAATACCCGGCGTGCGCTGCTACTCCTAAATAAATTTTAATGTATTTTACCACCAGTCGTACGCTTTTATACTTGCTCCCGGAATTTGCTGAACCCGATCTTTTTGTCATCAATGAAAGACAAATGGTTATTGTGAGTTATCCATCGAAGATAAACGTATACTGTTGCGGACTTTTTTGTAGAGTTTTTTGAGATGTTCAATTCTGTGTACATTAATTTGGTGTGTTTGTTATGGATTTGGCAGCATAAGCCATTTAAGCGTCAATATAGGGACTTTCTTCACATTTTTCACTACAAGTGATTTTTAGGGGTGAATGGGTTCAGTATTATAATTCTCTTATAGTCTATGTTCATCCCCAGAATCTCCTGAACATTTTTCAAAAACCCTTTCTCAATTGGATGAATGGTATGACAGAGCACGCTTGCCCGGTAATCTACTTATCCCGATCTTCTCGGTATCAATGACAAACAAAAATGGTTATTGTGAGTTATCCGTAAAAGATAAATATAAGATGTCGCGGATTTTTTTGTAGAGTTTTTGAGATATTCAATTCTGTGTACATTAATTTGGTGTATTTGTTATGGTTTAGGCAGCGTAAGCCATTTAAATGTCAAAATGGGGACTTTACTTCACGTTTTTCACTCCAAAGGGTGATTTTTAGGGGTTAAGGGGTTCAGTATTAGAACTCTCTTATAGCCTATGTTCATCCCGGGAATCTCCTGAATATGTTGCAAAAAACCTCATCAAAATCGGATCAACGGTAAGGCCATGCATAGAATACGAACAAATAAACCAACGAACAAACAAACCATTGATTTTTATATATTAGATAATAATCATTATAAAATTAATGGTAATGATATAATAATAATAATAATAATAATAATAATAAAACGTGTGTGTGCGTACATTCCAATGACACCTAGTGCACTTTTTGTTATTCAGGTTCCGTGATAAACGGACGGATAGTTGGGATTAGTAGTAGATTTTGAATAAACGCACCACTTCGGCAGACCATCTTACATAGGTGATGTGTACTTGTATCGTGTGCAGAGACGAGTGTAGGATTAGTGTTTCTAAGTGTGTGTGTGTGGTGTGTGTGTGTGTGTGTGTGTGTGTGTGTGTGTTGTGTAATGGATGATGATGATGATGGTGGTGATGAAGAAGAGAAGGGGGAAAGTAAAACAACGTGCAGATGAGTAGTCTACTCCTAAAGAAAGGCACTATTCGACGAATCGTTAACAGTATACATGCTCTCTCAACATATGTATTGCGGAGGGACTTAATCCTAGTGTCAGGTGTATAACATAGCCCAAATAACATTGAGCAACAAAAAATAAACTTTTTTTTTGTCTCAGAAAGAAAAATATGTGATTCTGATAGTATTTGTTCTCCTGAATTCAAATATAATTTTGGTTTTTGTCCATCACGCAAGATTTCTGAGAGACAGGAATTTATAATTTCAAACACTTTAATATTTTTTCTACATTCGTAACTGCACAATATTCGAACATTCGGACTCACATGGAAAGTAAGAAATGACGATTTTCTGCTATAGTTGTCCTGTGCAGCATCCCTCTTGATGGTCCAACAATAATCGGCCAGCATATTAGAATTTCAGTTGCGTTGATATGTCTTTTCCATTGCTGAAAACCATTTGAGTTAGCTCGTTTGGTTTCATTTTTACAATGGACAAATGGACGAAAAAACGTTTATTACAAAATAATTATTTAAATCCTTTAATTGAAATAGAAATAAAAAAATGGGCGATGGAGAAAATCCGAATACATATTTGAAAACACGATAAAAAAGCTACATTTAATGCAACTATGGTACACATGAGACAAAAACCATGTTGATCAGTGTAATTATTAAAATATCCAACAAAGTCGGGAATCAAATCCGGACTTCATAGTCAGGAAACAGGCATGCTACTACGAGAGCTAGAGCAGCGTTCTAAGATTTATATTAATTAATTGTGTTAAGGAGAGGTTAGAGAATCGATGGAACTAGTGTTTGTATATTAGGCTTTTACGGCTTATGTCATGACTCTTAAGTCGGTCTAACGGGCTAAGGGTCAGTTTCACCAACAGAGGTAACTGCATTACGTCAGTTTTTTTCCCCATGTATAATGCATAGCTTAAACTGGCGTAATACAGTTTTACCTCTCTTGGTGAAACTTGCCCTAAATGATTCTGGTTCAGTTTAATTTAAACTCGAAGTTTTATCTATTGCTGCAGTATATACCGTGTCCCATTTAATCCTCCCACATTTTAATTAATCATAACTCTCAAAGTATGCAGAATTATAAAATGAGGTTGGTATTAAAAGAAAGAGAAACTCAAAGAATATTTGTTTACATTGTTGCAGTTAATTCATATGTCGCATGTTGGACAATAATGACATAAAACAATATGGCGACTCCTCAGCAACGAGCACAAACTGTTTTCTAGTATGTAAAAGACTACGTGTTTGCGACTCCAGTACAAAGATCTTCATGATTTACGAACCCGTATCCTTGACATAATTGCAACAGTACCAATGGACATGTTGGACATAAGGTGACACGAAGTCGAATATAGACTTGATATTGTTCGTGCTATTAATGGTGCACACATAGAGGTGTTTTAGTGTGTGGCAATGTAAATTCTTTGAGTTTCTGTTTTCTTTAATACCGGTCTCATTTCATAATTCCGCATACTTTGTTAGTTATGATTAATTAAAATGTGGGAGGATTGAATGGGGCACCCTGTACATCTACAGAAGATTCTGCCTGCCTTCTGCGAACTCCTTAACAGTCTTCAGCCGACAGGTGAGGAGTTCGCAGAAGGCACGCAGAATCTCCTGAAGAAGTCTACTGCAGCAGTAGATGAAACGTTGAGTTTAAATAAACTGGACCACGGCGAAAAAGCCCTAGTAAACGGACTTAAAACAATGGAACCAGCTTAGGATAGAAAATAACCGTGAAAAGCCAAACTTTATGAGATTTATAAATTGTTTAAAAACAAGCGATTTGTTCATAAAATAACGTTTGAGAGTAGTATGCGGGAGATCCCAGAGTCATGCCACTACCTAACTGAATTTTCTTCAGCAACGCAAATTCTATGTTAGAATATCATTAACACGATACATTTTACAATAATAATTATTTCACAATGAATTAAATATTAAATAAAGAAATTTCTAAAAAAATAAATACAGTAATACAATATGTAGCTTAATTAATACAACTAAAGATACCAGAGGCGATAGTTAGTTAAGAATAAAAAAAGTTAAAATCAATATTAATTCATCAGAGTAAAATGTATAAAAAGAAAGTGCAACTCTAATTTGTTAATCATGAAATAACTGATTTGTAGATACTTGAACATGTTTGTGGTAAGACGCTACTTAAATTATAATTCAATATTAGGTTATTTACTATTAATAGACGCTTTTAACATATTTTATGGCCGTACATGATCTGGTTATCATTATCATCTTATCATTATCGCCTTGGAAGTATGAATGAATGAGTGAATGGAGTGTTTTGTCTTAAATATTCTTGTCGTCTCGGAGGTGGCCCTGGCATTGAGCTGATAACTCATTCAGGGAGGCCCACCATGTACTTGTTTTGACAAAATAGTATGTGTGTGATCCAGAGTTACAAATCCTCTTCTGACGGATCGTGTCACTATAAGGCCCGGGTGACGTGAGGCCCTAAAATTGCTTTTAAGGG
>JASPKZ010003781.1:0-44818 GCA_030220185.1 Diploptera punctata
AATTGCAGCAGGTACGAAACATTGAGTCGATGCAATATGTAAAACATCAACAGAAATGCGGCGATGAAATGGAAGCAACTGCAAACAAAAGATGAAAACTCGTATAATCGTGTCACGTGCCCAAGGAAGGGACTGGAAGATGTGGAAAAAATTCTATATCGAACAAAAGAGGAATTAAACCTGCAAACAGAGGAAGTGGTACCAAAATTCAATTTCAGAGATAAGAAGAATAAACATTATTTAAACTTGGGTATTAAGTTACTCTGAAGCTAGAAAAGAAACTATTAGGCAGAAGATCAAACTAGGGTGGTGGAGCATGGCACAACTGCCCGACTATTTAGAGTGGAATAATGCTTAAGTGTAATAAATATAAAATAAAGCTGCGGACTGCAAAAGTGAACAAACATGCCCTCTATTCGGGGAATCATAAATAAATTAAGAGAAGTACAAGCGCCAAAGAAGAACATAAAATGCAATAAACTGCATAAACTACCACAGAATAACCAAGCACAACCTGTGGATGTCCAACACTCAGCTTTAGATCAAGAATGTGAATTGTTATAAAATAGCCCTAAAGAAAATATATGACAACATTGATACTGAAATGAGAGGATACCTACAACAAACCAGAAATTATATGCACACAATAAACCACTTAAAAATGTCAAACAGATCAACTTCAACATTCACGAAGCAGCAGTTAGGAACCTGATCAGCAATTGAGGAGAAAACAAGCTGATTCTGATATTCGTACAGGAGCCGTAATAATTACAACAATCCACAGGAATCCGAAGTCAATTAAAACCTCGTAAAGGGGAAATAGAAAGAAACGAGCGCTATTCTGTGAACAACGACTCATTTAGACATCATAATCATAAATTCAGCTCTAAGCGAAGATGCGTTAGTTGCCAGAAGTCCGTACACGTAGGAAAAAACATGTATATTGTGAGCATGTAATGTTGCTATTGAAGAAGATATAGAAGGTACAATAAGTAAAATAGATCTATAATGGAACTACGCTAACGGAACAAGTGTCCATTGCTGCGGACACAAATGCGAGGAGTAATAAAATGTGGCAGGATGCAATCCACAAATCCACCGAGGAAAAAAATATTAGAAGATTTATAACTGGCCGCTATATATTCATAGTTAAGAAGCAAATGGGGAATTCCAACATCGAGTCCTAACATAGGCAAGGAGCTACTAGATCTAACGTCTCTAATAGTGACATGATTATAGATAATAATTGGAGAAGTGGGAATAGAAAGTTGCTGGATCATTAAAGCAATAACATATAGCGTTTATAATAGAAGCCATAAACGGAAACTCTGAACCTGATAGCACTCATAGCATAGGTATAAGATACATAGTTCTACAAAAATAGTAATATTCCTGCTGTTCATAAATGCCTAAGCGAAAGGAAGTCATAACACAATTTAATGGTGAATATCACGGCAATGATATTAATTGATTGGATTACGACTGTCGTGCAAATGAATAACCCAACAGAAACTGGGAATTATTAATCGAAAACCTTTACCCTGTTGTGTAACATTGCATGTAAAACAGTATTTAAATTAATCATTACAGAAGAAAAAAAACAGCGAAGGGTAGAACTGTACCGTGTGGAATGAAGAATTACAACTAAGACGGAAAATAAGAGTCAATGATGAGCGGCCGGATTACCCATACCAGAGAAACACGAAATAACGAATCCATGAGAGAAGAACGGAAAAGTCAGATCTACAGGAGAGGCGACACATCAGAATGACTTCGAAGGCAAAAATGAATTCTGGAAATATTTGTTGCACTGTTGAATGATGGCTCAAATCCCCCCCCCCCCTTGGAACAAGGTGTACTGTACAAAGATAGCAGCAGGGAAAACTCAGAGAGGAAGACCGTCCTTATCTACAATACAAAAAAACCGGATGGAACATATTTCCTGAAAGACCTTCATAGCACCTTGAGCTATATGATAGACCATTCATATTCCTGAACGATAAAGAAGATGAAGACACTGTATCCTCAACGTAATATAAAATAATGGCCTAAGGTAACTCCTAATACTGATAAAGACAAGACATTCACTGAAGAGTGAAATACGATCAGTAATAAAGAGTTTCAATCCCAACAAGGCTTCCAGGTAGAGGATGGGATAAACCAAGCCATAATCCTCTTGCCAAGTGTTTAACGCTTGCCATCCTTTCTCACTGCAGGTGTTAACAACTTGTCTGGAAGAAGGCTTTTTTCCTAACCAATGAAAAAAATCCAATAATATTACTCTAAGTTAAAACCTGGAAGCGGAACAGCAGATAGCAAAACAAGTTACCAGTCCACCACCGGCCAATTAGTCTAATAATGTGGCAGGAAAGGTATTGGAAAAAACTACTGATCAATAGGATATTACATTGGGTTCAACACCACAACTTGATGAACTTCAAATCATTTTCGGGCTTCCAAACCTCATAAAGGATACAGTCGACGCAGTTATGGCTGTAAAAAAAATTCACAGAGGGAAAGCCTCCGCACAAAAAATTTGTAGTATCCATTAGTTGAGAGTACGTGGTGCTTTTTGATTCTGAATGGTGGCACACGCATTTGCGTACCTAATCTTAAAACAAACATCAATGCCCTAGAAAATATATAACTGATTGATAAGGCAGCTACTTCAGATAACAGAACAGCGATCCTTACAAACCAAATGAGTGCATTATCACAATAGAAGTTACCAGGGGATGTCCACAAGGCTCGAGCTGCGGCCCTGGTCTATGGAATATAATGTATAATTCAGTCCTCAACTTGGAACTAACAAACCATTCAAAGTTAGTGGCATTCGCTGATGATCTATTACTGCTTACTAGAGGTAACAGTAAAAAGAAGCAGAAAACTATGCAACTCAGACTTGAAAAAAATCGAGATCTGGACTAAGCAAAACAAAATTGTATTTAATGATTTCAAAATCAAAGGCTCTACTAATTTCTAGAAGAAGAAAAGTTGGGAAATGAACCAATCAGGACATATTTAAATTACAAACTCCTCGAACAGGTCAAGGAACTCCGATATCTAGGGATAACCCTAGATGAAAAATTCAACTTTAACAAACATATATAAACACAACAGAAGAGAAAGGCTCTCTTACTAACCAAACATGTTAAGACAAAGTAGCAAAACTTCAGTGGGGTCTTAGCTACCAAGCTTTAAGAACTATCTACAGAGGGGCTATAATACCTGTACTAACATATTGGATCACCTGTCTGGGAGCATGCACTAGATAGGAAAAAGAATATGAAAATACTTCAAAGAACCCAGAGAATAATAAATATAAGAATTGCGAAAGCACATAGAACTATATCGTTGAAGCCTCGTGTGTGGTTGCTGGAGTGAAACCTATCTACATAACAATAGCAGAAACAGCTGAAACATACAAGATAACACATGGGATGACACCTGATTCGACAGATTATGATGCGCCTTAAAAATAGCAAACTGGCCACATCCACTGAGAGATTACCTATGGGAAAGTCAAGAAGCAAATATTATGAAATAGAAATTTCACAGACGGAAGTAAAATCCAAGGAAAAGTCGGAGCAGCTGCAATAATTTAAACAAGGGAGGTTATTAGTGAATCAAAGCTACATTACATGATAGATGTTCTAATAATCAGGCAGAGCAAGTTCAATCCTTAAAGCATTAGCAGCGCTTGAGGACATGGACATATGTAGCAAGAAAGAACTATGCAGTTTTATATACAGACAGCAAAAATTACCTTGGACCTAATCCAAAACAATTCTAAGCACAATAATTTAATAGAGGAAATTCAATACAAACTCAGACGACTCAAGGAACAGCAGTGGATTATACATTTTGGCATGGATAAAAGCGCACGTAGGATATGTTGGCATGAAAAATGGCTGACAAGCTAGCCAAGGCCGCTGCACCTTGAAAATGGAACAGGATGCGCATATGATAAAAAATCAAAAACGGTTATCGCTAATGAAATCAAAGAACAAGGATCCAGAAGTGGCAAGAAGAGTGGTCTAACCACAACAAAAGGAGCAACCTGCAGGGAGTTCATCCCATCAGTAGTTCAAAGACTGAAAACACAAATTAATTTAAATTTTTCACTAACAGCTATGATCACGGGACATGGATTAACTAAATCATATCTACACAGGCTGGGAATAATACAGGACCCTATTTGCATCTGCCAACAAGAAGAACAAACTGTAGAACACCTCATATATAGATGCTGCAAACGCAATCAACAAAGAGACGTCTTGAAGAAAACCATAGAATTGAAACGCTACAATGGCCAGTGACTAAAGAACAGTTAATTTACAACAATGTAGGAGCTTTCAAAGATTCATAAACAAATATAAACTTGGCGTCATTAAAATAAGAAATCATTAGTGTAAGAAGATAGAGTGAAGTGACAAGAATAAGTGTAAGTAAACAATAAACCAAGAACAAGTTCAAGATACAAGACAGTAACACTCGTGTAAAGAATTAATATTGAGTAGAAGTGACTAGGATAATTATAAATAACATGGACATGATATAAAAACAGTTAAAATAGTGTAATGTATATAAAACAACATTTATATGTATCAACAAGGCATGTAGTATCGCTTATTGCGATGGGGCATGTATATTGTAATGTACTAAAAAAAAAAAAACAAAAAATAATAAGAATAATATAATCTAATAATCATACTAATAATAATAATAATAATAATAATAATAATAATAATAATAATAATAATAATAATAATAATAATAATAATAATAATAATAATAATAATAATAATAATAATAATTAATAATATATAATAATAATAATATAATAATAATAATAATCATAATAATAATAATCATAATAATAATAATAATACTAATAATAATAATAAGTCATAATCATAATAGAATGAATAATAATAATAATAATATAATAATAATAATAATAATAATAATAATAATAATAATAATAATAATAATTAATAAGAATACTAATAATAATAATAATAATAATAATAATAATAATAATAATAATAATATAAGAATAATAATAATAATAAGAATAATAATATATATTAATATTAATAATAACAATGATAATTATAATAGTAATAATATTTATTTATTTATTTTACCTTTTGGAGTTAAGACCGTAAGGTCTTCTCTTCCACTTCACCAATAATAATAATAATAACGATAATACTTTATTTATATACAGAATTCTAATATTTACGCACCTTTTTATGCTTAAAGTTTTATTTTTCTTCTCCGCTCGTCTCTATCCATCCACTCCATGTCCTCCAGTCCTCTTGTTTGCATCCACGAGTTTCGAGGTCTTCCTTTCCTCTTCTTCCAGGTGGAAACCATTCCAATGTTTTCCTGGGTAACCTTTCTTCTTGCATTCGTCCACGTGCCCATACCAATTTAATTGCTTATGTCTTATATAATCTACTATTGAATGACTAACATTCATTTTTTCGTATGACAGTATTTCTTTTTATTTTTTTTATTTTGAACATCTTGCTGCTCTCTTCCAGAAATCTATTTCCATCGACATAATAATAATAATAATAATAATAATAATAATAATAATAATAACAATAATGCTTTATTTAAGCTGGTAGAGTTAAGGTCATAATGCCTTCTCTTCCACTCAACCAGCGAATAAAAAAATCATACAAACTTACAAACTTATTACAATTTTAAAATATTATTAAAATATAGGCTAAACAAAAGACAATGCGGATGTGGTTATAACAATGGCTAATACTAACAAAACCTGGAATAATATAAAATAATTAAAGCTTCCTAGATGAATATTTTATAGGTAGGCTATATATAAAATATTGAATATAGTTGTAATACTAATGATATTAAATCTTTGTGTTTATTATATCCAAATTAACCGATATCTTAAGTTCCACATCATCATCATCATCACTCCAGGTATTAGGCAATTGCCCGTTCCGACTTCATAATGCATCAGCCCAACGTCTTCTAGGTCTTCCAACATCACGTCTTCCTCTTGCTTGATAATTTCTTGCTAAACAATGGTTATCTCTCCTTACTCATTCCATCCATATGATCAATCCATTTCTGTCGTAATTCGTGACCTTATCCAATAAAGGCTGTACTTTCAATTCTTCTCTTATATCCTCATTTCTTATTCTATCAAGTCTTGTACATCCTTTTACTTGTCTTAGGAACCTCATCTCCGCCGTCTGTATTCTATCCTTCTGTTTTTTTCATTGGTGCCCAAGTTTCACACACCATACAATATTGTGGGAACCGCCATAAGTTCCACACAACAAACATATGAAGTGCAAAAACCAGAGATCGAAGAATTTCTGGACTATTATGTATAGTATGTACACAAACCACTAAACACACAACGACTGTTTAATATTTCATCTGTTGTTAAGCTTCATAGACTGCGATGGGGAGGACATGTGGCACCAATGGGGAATGAAAGAGGAGCATGGAGGTTTCATGTACGCCCAGTTGGTAGGCCAAAAATGAGCTTGAAGAATACCATTAACTATGATTTGAGGGTAGTAGATTATACAGGGATGATTTGAAAACGTCAGCTCAGAATATGAACGTGTGGAGAGCTTATGTCCGCGCGGCCATGAACCTATGGGTCCGATAGTGCCAGCGAGTTAGTACATTTTTAAGCTATTTTGCAATTACAAGTTCATTTAAAACCGTTATGAAACTCCAATATGTTTAAAAGAGAATTTTAAAGTTTAAAGAGCACGTCTGAAAGAAAGAGGTTGGAAAATACTTTCCGTGTGAAACCTACCTTCAGGTGAAGTTTCAAATATGCATGCGACGTATTGACAATTGGATGGCGAAAACAAACGAGAACTGAATATTCTTATTCCAGTTTACATTGTAAGCGTTTTCCGCTAGAAAATTCTCAAACGTTCAGACATGATAAAAATATTGTTCTGGATACTATTACATGTTGAAAACTAGAAAGAAATAACTAGACTTTCCTCATCCATCCCCGGAATACAAACAAACCCAGAATTGTATAAACATTTAGTAATGCAACTACGCTAGAATTGCAATGTATACCGCTCCGAGTTCAGTTCCAGTTGTAATATAAACAAACAGGTGTATGACTGCGTTTTTCATTGGTCGAATATGGTTTTTACCTTAAAGCGTGTATGAAAAGTAGTTCTCTCTTCTAACACTCGAAATAAAATAAATTAAAATATTAAAAAATATATTATCTAGGTCCACCGCTGTGGTCTCGAGGTAACGTGCTGCCTTGTCACGCAGCGGGCCCGGGTTCGATCACCGGTCGGGACAGTTTTTCTGGGTGAGGTTTTTATCGGGGTTTTTTCCTCACCTGTAAGACAAAGTCAGGAAAACTTTAAGGCCCAAACGGTCCCCGAAATCATATGGCCATCATCGTCCTTCACCGGTGTGGAAAACAACGGGAAGCTACCACACCTACAATTCCCTAGTAAAGCTGCAAGCATAGCATGAAAATGCTATGATTGCAGTGAAGGGCCTGCCTTCGGGCAGAATTATTCTGGATGGATATTATCTAGGACATGCCAATATCTTAAAATATTTAATTACAATTTAAACAGTTGAAATAAAGAAGCAATTAATTTTAAAATACAATAGGAAGTAACATTAAGAGGTTTGTTTAATAATTCAAACATTTTTCCTTATCATTCTTACCTCTTATAGTTGTTTTTGTCGAACGTATCGCTCATTTGCTGCAACAACGTCATAACTCTAAAAACATAGTTTTTCAGGAGAAGCATTTAAAGGTTTGAAATCCATATACCTTTGCTTGTATTTGTCATTAATATGAAATTGCTATACCAACTCATTGTATACAATAGCTTATATCGTTCGTCCTGATATAGAACTGAGTTTTGTCTTTCATGTAGTACCAATTACTCAAAATCGACAATTTTTTAGTTGTGACGTTGTTGCAGCAAATGAGCGATATGTTTCAAGGCTTCTTAGCCGCATCATCAGCGATTCAGTCTGTAATCGCTGACTATGGGGCTAAGAAGTCTTGAAAAATATGTTCGACAAAAACAACTATAACAGGTAAGAATGATCAGACAAAATGTTTTAATTATTAAGCAATTCATTATTTAATTATTACGCATGCGCAATTCATTACAACATTAGGATTTCAATTCCTCCAATGGCTGCTTCTTCTATACAATTTTTAAAGCATTAAAAAGGAAAACCTTTTAAAAGTAGAGAGAGAAAAAATTGAATGTTTTCAAACATTTTAATGAAAAAAATTCTACATTAGCAATTAAACATGTGAAAATAACGGCAGAATTTACAGGTAAATCAGCATGGAACATAAATTCTGCTCGCAATGAAATTGTAAATAAAGGATATCTACATCCACATCAATGATAAAACGTGAACGTCTAATTAGGTAGGCCCGTAGCCTATATAATCTTTTGCCGTAAGTAATGCCACAAGTGATTTCTAAATTATCGATAAATTCACGACTGACGAAGTGAGAGAGTGAATTTATCGAGATAATTTGGGAAATCAAGAGTGGCATTTTTTGGACTAATTTAACGAATAAAATAAAGCTGTTTTACTCACAAATTATTATTCAAAGATAGTTATTTTAAAATTATTTATATATTAATTGTAAACGGCGATGTTGGGAAACAAATGAGAAAACGTAATATTTAATTTGTTCATCACTTGCAACCAGATGTCATATTTTATGGCCAAATAGAATCGCAATATGTTTAAGAATGCACCCTAGTGGAGAAAAAATGGAAACACTTAATTACAGGTTATTTAATTAATGGTTTTTTTTGTATGTCCTATATTGGTCCCGCGAGCCGTGAGGCGAGCGGTTAAGGTAGGAAGCCTTGGCGCAGAGCTACGGGACTTCCGCTGGTTCGAGTCTCTATGGGGGAAGAAATTTTCTCATAGTATTTCGGCCAGTATGGGACCGGTGCCCACCCAGCATCGTGAGGCAATTGGGTAGCTACAATAAGTAGCGGCTCCAGGTTGAGGAACCAGCTATAACGGCTGGGGGACTCGACATGCTAACCACATGTCACCCCTACACTGGCTGTTGATCATCTACCTCTGTGATTGACACATGTGGATGTGAAGGGCCAGCAGCCGGCTGGTAAAAGGGCAACCGCTGAAAAGTGGAAAGACCCTCAATCGGAATCGCATGTCCTATGATGTAAATATGTCAATTATATTTTTGAGCAACGTTAAATTCCTGGGATATAATACGTTTAAGAAAGTGCAAACAATGGAGGGAGGTACATCTTGCCTAGTAAACCTATTCAGTCTTATTTCCCATAAAATAGGACGTTGCCTAAAAACGATGTTTCTATCGATGACAGTTCCGTACACAATTCAATCATATGACGGATAAAGTAGCACCACGGTTCCTCCAATAGACGATGT
The DNA here is from genome assembly GCA_030220185.1 of Diploptera punctata. Taxonomy (NCBI): domain Eukaryota; kingdom Metazoa; phylum Arthropoda; class Insecta; order Blattodea; family Blaberidae; genus Diploptera; species Diploptera punctata. Next base: position 9,451 of record JASPKZ010003781.1, read on the forward strand.
GGGTGAAGGAATGCCTTATGCAAGTTCGTTTACAGTACAACTGGAAGTTAGTTCTGAATTACTCGTAGTAAAGTCACTTCATGCTTCGTTATACGAGTCTCTATCCATCCCAAAGCAACGACCTCTCCAAATTAAAACAGTACATTATGTTTATAATTAATTATTATTGTATATAACGAAGCTCTTAAACAGAACAGATCATTAGCGTCGAAGTTCAAATCTGGGCATGCAGGCTAACAAATTCTGATATGGGACGAAACACTGAGTTTTTTATATTTGTGTATTCGTAAATGTGTAGGTAATGAAACAAAGCTGCAAATGTTAAGGATATCCCAATAGGCAACAGATTTTTGCTGACATTACAATTTGCTGATGATCAATTAGTTTTAGCACAAGACAAATTTGATATGGAATTCAAGATAAAAAGGTTGAAAAACACATAAGAATCATGGGGTCTCACAGTAAATTTACAAAAAAACATAATATTTGGCAATAAATAGCAATGAAAGAGAAAATTTAACACTTTAAGAAGGAATTCAAATAAAGCAAGTGAAACAAACTAAATATTTGGGAATAATTATGGATAATATTGAAGGTATAGGCAATGAGAACATAAAGCATAGAATTGAATTGAGTAACAAAATAATATCGTCGTTAAATTCCATCTGGTGGGATAAGCATATTTGGAAAGACACAAAAAAATATTGGTAAAATATTGGTGGAATGTGTTGCAATGTCTGTAAATGTGGTATCGACAATCAATAAGTACTACAAGAATAAACTAAAAACTCTAGAAATATATTATTTACGCAGAAGTGCCAGAAAGACAAAATTAGAACATGTCACACATAAGGAAATTAGAAACATAATGGAGCAGAAGACAGCATAATTGAAATAATTGAGGAGAAGGAATTAAAATGGTTAGGACATATTTTAAGAATGGAAGATGAGCGATGGCCGAAACTACTTTATCAATGGCAACTGACCAGAAAGAAGAAAAGAGCGAGACCACAGTTAACATGGAAGGAAAACATGAGGATAATAAAGCAAGCAAGAGGGCTAAACATTGAACATGCCCAAGACCGTAGGTTTTGGAGGTTTGGCACAGGAAGACGGCAACAGCTGTAAAAACCGAAGATAGATAAATATATGTGTAGGTATGTATGGTAAACTCAGCTGAACTCGTAATGTGGGTAAAATGGTTACACTTTCATACACAAACCACATATTTATAGTTAGCAAAATGCCAGGACCACCGCCGAAGATATCACAATGCAAAGTAAACAACATCTTGATTATCAAATACATAAGAAAGTAGCCCGAGTTTATCCGTATCACAAATATACCTTAGTAATTATATCCAGATATAACCAGAACACTACCGTAAAACTTCTATACGTTCTGCAGGAATGTTGTCTGTGTGTTTTGATATAAGGAATCCATGGTCTCCAGTGACTTATTGCAGAGTAATTTGTTAATGGGCCGTCATGGTAGACGCGTGGCTAGCGATCGCGACTGATACAGCTTCGAATCCTGGCAGTTCCGGATGTGCATTAGTAGTGGACTGTACAGATATTTTCAGTTTTTTCTCGGGATCTCCCGTTTTCCGAATTCCATTCCATCAACACTACTCATTTCTGTCCCTTACCCTATCATGTCACTATATACATTATTTATTCACTAATTCACTTCATATCACCTTCACCATATCTCATTTAAGGAACATAATATGTTCTAGCAAACGATGGTGTTTAAAATATGTGGTAATAGTGATCCGCGGGGGAGGGGGGCGCATTCGTGTTCTTCCACACAACTCTGAGTTTGTATGACAACTGAGGGTAGAATAGGGCCAAAGACAGAGCTCTAGCCCCTCCTCAAACCCCTGGGCCCAGCGTAGATAATTAAAATTAATTTAACCATAATAATATGCCCAGGATCTTCTTGGTGATGATAACTGTAACAAATATTATCATTGAAAGTGTGCTGCGGTGGACCAGTGGTTATGCTCCTTGGCTCTGGTCCCGACGGTCGCGGGTTCAAACCCAGCCGGGGTCCATACATTTTTTTAGGATGGAAAAATCTAAGCAAGAAGTCCTCCGGGAGACACTTTAAGCTGTGGGTCCCGAGTATGAAGATTTTCAGGCTCGTAAAAGAACATTAAGTCTGAATAAAGAGGTCTCTAAGCACAATTACTGATCTTCATTATCCCAGTAACACATTAGTTGCCTACTAGATATCTAATTTGATCGTGTATTATTCATGACATCTGTAGGGAAATAAGCGTAACTAAATTAACTTGGTCGAGTAACTCCTAATAAAGGAGAGGCTAAGGACCAACATTAGGCTCTTACGCCATTGTAGATAGACAGCTAATACTTGCTTCTTCTCCGTGCAGTTTGTTTCCCTCTTTTTTTATCAAGAATTTACTCCTCATTTCTTGTTCAAGGGTGCTGTAAATTTTGTTTTTCTTTCCCACTTGGTACGTATAAATATTAGCCTATTGTTAAATTGATTCTAGGAAATAGTCTATTTTACCCTTTTTAAAAATATATAGGCCTACAGGCAAAGGGAGGTAAGTAACATATGTCACAAATAAGGAAATTAGAAACATAATGGAAGCAGAGGAAAGCATAATTGAAAGAACTGAGGAGGAGGAATTAAAGTGGTTAGGACATGTTTTAAGAATGGAAGATGAGCGATGACCAAAGCAACAATATCAATGACATCCGACCAGAAAGAAGAAAAGAGGGAGACCAAAGTTAACATGGAAGGAAAACATGAGGATAATAAAGCAAGCAAGAGGGCTAAACATTGAACATGCCCAAGACCGTAGGTTTTGGAGGTTTGGCACGGGAAGACGGCAGAAGCTGTAAAAACCTGAAGATAGATAGAGATAGGAGATAAGTAACTTCATTTCACTAGGGAGGTAAGTAAACAGTTTCATAGTACTAAACAATAGAAGCTATCGGCGCAGGTGCCAGTATTCTTAAATTATTCAGATATTCGGTTTCTACAATAAACTTGTACATTATCTGGCAGTGAAAGTCATTAAATGTTCGCTCACAATATTAAAGAATCATGTCTATCATAATAGCATTAACTAAGCTTTTTTTCTAATAAATTATTTACAAAGTGTTTGTTTCCCTTTCATTTCATTTAAATCTCTAAATAATTTTGTCTATAGGGGAAGATTTAAATATAGAATCAAAAAAACTCTGAAACATGTATTTTCAATTTATAATTATAGGGGGAAAGGTGTAAAATTTATTTTATAAGGTGTCTCAACCAGCCTTGGGCTTTATTATCTCCTCTCACTCAAGCTCGAGGGCAAAATTTTCATAGAGTGGTAATAACTTTAACTTACTTTCCTTAGAGTACTACTAATTACTATTATTATCTACTGAACTATACATCATGAATCATAATAACCACCTTAACATTAAAAACTCTACTTCTCGCAGATGATCAAGTCATAATTTCCAATTCAGAGAATAACTTACAAATAGGACTATATGCGACAAATAAAATATTATAATACATTTTAGTACGAAAATCAAAAGTAATACAAGATCCAATCAGATACATTATAACCAATGTCTAGAACAAGTACAAAATTTCAACTATTTAGGGTGTGAAATAACTTATCAAAATGAAAAAGATGTGAATAATAAAATCACCAAATTTACACAAATCTTAAGAATAATAAATAATATGCCAGCATTAAAAGCTTAATTAGAACAAAAAAAAACACAAGAATAAAAACATAATATTTTAGCATTGCCCTCCCTTTTATACTGAAGTGGGATTTGGTCATAAAGAAAAACAGACAAGAGCAGAATCGAAGCAACGAAAATTAAATTTCTCAGAGGACAGCAAGACACACTCATTTAGATCGAAAAAGAATGAAGAAATTTTAGAACAATTAGAAGTAGAATCAGATATAACTTAAAAAGAATGGATAATTCAAGAATCCAAAAAATTATGATACAATATAAACCAAAGGATATCATCGATCAAAAAGACCTCTTATAAGACCGCTAGATGGGGTTGAAACAAAGACCTAATTCGCGACGGATGATGATTATTATTATCATTATTATTATGATTATTATTATTATTACTATTATTATTATTATTATTATTATTATTATACAGTTTAGTTTCGTAGACTGCGATGGGCAGGACATGTGGCATGAATGTGGAATGAAAGACGTGCATGGAAGCTTCTTGTAGGAAAACCAGAAGGAAAACGCCCAGTTGGTAGACCAAGAATGAAGTGGGAGAATAACATTAACTATGATTTGAGGGAAGTAGATTATACAGGGAATGATTGGAAAATATTAAATAAGGATAGGGATATATGGAGAGCTTATGTCCGTGCGGCCATGAACCAACGGTGCCAGTGAGTTAGTTAGTTTATTATTATTATTTATTATTATTATTATTATTATTATTATTATTATTATTATTAAGGAAGTGAGAAGAGGAGGTAAGAAACGTGCTCAGAACAGCAAAAAATGGAAAAGTGGCAAGGTCCAGGAGGAATAACCATGGAACTAACGCCGTAGCGTAGTGGTTAAGGCACTGAGCTACAAGCCAGAGGGTCGAGGGTTCAAGTCCCGTTAGGGTCAGGATTTTTAAACTGACCCAAACCCTCTGGCGGCACTATGGGCCCTGGGGTCGACTCAGCCTCTAACGGAAATTGAGTACCAGTCGCTTGTTCTGGGGTAAAGGCGGCCGTCACGCAGGGCTGACAACCCGGCTGACATAAAGTGCCGATTGTCTAGAAAAAGTGGGAGCTTTAACCTCCTACTACCCCAAGGGCCTCCGGGCCTGTTGTGGGATCACTTTACTAATTAAATAAGGTGGTTCAGGAATTATAAAATTATTAACTAGACTTTATAACTAAGTGAGAGATGGAGATCTTATTCCGGATGAGTGGACGATATCGTATATTAGTGGCAATATACAAAAATAAAGGGAATAAAAGAGATCCAACAAATTATAGAAGAATCTGTGTTATGGCAGCAATTAGTATAATGTTAAGTTCAATTATTAAAATTAGATTGGAGGAACAAATACAAAATTAAATATCAGAAGAACAAACAGGTTTTACAGCAGGTAAATCGTGCCTTGATAATATATTTGTGATAGGCAGATTACAGAACAGATGTTGGCTAAAGGAAAATATGTTCATATGGCATTTATAGATCTAGAATAGGCTCATTAACAAGCTTTGGGTGGCAATGGATAAGTTTGGAATACCTAAATCTCTTATACATTTTATAAAAAGAATGTATGATTGTAAAGCAAATATTAAGGTTGGAAATAGAGTATCATCAGAATTTGATATAGTAAAAGGATTAAGATAAGGATGCGGGATGTCACTAACATTGTTCAAGATATATTTAGAAGATGTATTAATGAAATGGAAAAAGTCATGTAGAGGAATGGGAATCAACATTAATGACCGTTTACTGCACAATTTATTATTCGCTGACGACCAGATTATAATAGGAGAAGATAAAGAAGATATAGAATATATGATTAGAAAGTTGGTAGATGCATTTGATGTAGAGGGACTGAAGATAAATTATATTAAAACAGAATATATGGTAATCGGAGGAAATTCAGACAAATAATTAATATGGCAATTAAATGAGTTGAAGAATTTAAATATCTTGGCTCTATAATAGATAAATCTGGCACTTGTGAAAAATATATTATTAACAGAGTAAATTGTGCAAGAAAGGCGATTAGATCCCTGCATGATATTTTATGCAACACGAATTTGACTAGAAAAACAAAAAAACAAAAGAGATACAGGCAATAATAGAAAGTATACTTACATATGGATCAGAAAGCTAGACAATAAATGAAAGGATGCAGAAAATAATCTTGGCTACAGAAATAGATGGATTACGGAGAAGTATGAGAATATCGAAGCTACAACATATTAGAAATACATATATTAGACAAGAAATGGATGCACACGAACTGTTATCGATAGGATAACAAAGAGATCTCTACAGTGGTATGGACATATACAACGTACGTCGGAAGAACAGTGGCTTAAACAGGTGTTAGATTGGATGGTACAGGCAGAAGGAAGAGGGGGAGAAGCAGAAGAACATGGTATGAGGGAATATATGATGTCATGATGAAGAGGGGTATGGAAGGAGAACAATGGGAAGATAAGAATTTCTGGAAAACAGAAATTAAGGGCGAACTGCTGTAAAGTGGAAAACCTGTATTAAGTATTATTATTGACAATTTGATATGGAATTCATGATAAAAAGGTTGAAAAACACATATGAATCATGGGGTCTCCACAGTAAATTTACAAAAAACAGAATATCTGGCAATAAATAGCAATGAACGAGAAAATTTAATATTGGAAGAAGGAATCCAAATAAAGCAAGTGAAACAAACTAAATATTTGGGAATAATTATGGATAACATTGAAGGTATAGGCAAAGAGAACATAAAACATAGAATTGAATTGAGTAGCAAAATAATATCATCGTTAAATTCCATATGGTGGGATAAGCATATTTGGAAAGACACAAAAAAATATATTGGTAAAACATTGGTGGAATCTGTTGCAATGTACGGAAGTGAGGTATGGACAATCAATAAGTACTACAAGAATAGACTATAGCTCTAGAAATGGATTATTTACGGAGAAGTGCCAGAAAGTCTAGAACATGTCACAAATAAGGAAATTAGAAACATAATGGAAGCAGAAGAAAGCATAATTGAAAGAATTGAGGAGAAGGAATTAAAGTGGTTAGGACATGTCTTAAGAATGGAAGATGAGCGATGGCATCCGAACAGAAAGAAGAAAAGAGGGAGACAAAGATTAACATGGAAGGAAAACATGAAGACAGTAATGCAAGCTAGACGGCTAACCATCGAAGATGCCCAAGACCTTAGGCTTTGGAAGTTTGGCACGGGAAGACGGCAGCAGCTGTAAAAACCCGAAGATAGATAGATTGTTATTATTATTATTATTATTATTATTATTATTATTATTATTATTACTTGCGCTGAAATAGATGGAGATAAAGTATGGAGCGTAATTTCGATAATTCTCTTTATTCTATTCGTATAATGAAAGTAGGTCGATAGTAGCGTACAATAGGCATATATTTGCTCGTAACAACAACTGATGCAAATTGGAAACAATATTAATAAAATTTGATGTGGACCACTTCGACATAACACATAACGTGTAAATGCTGCTGTGTAAATATATCACTGACTAATGAATGACTGACAAACATGCCTACATAAATATAGAGACACACAATAACATAATACAGAGCTCACTGAATCGAGCCATAAGAAATTTAACATTTACAAATATTTATATTTCCCATATTATATACATCTGCTTCGATGGTTTAGGTATTATGTTACTTATTATCCCACGTTTTGTAATGATCCCCTAATCGCGATGGAACAGACGAAACCCACCTTCAAATTTATCCCAGAGAAGCGTTTGTGATGTACCAAAGTCGTGTTAAAAAAAAAGAAATCTGCCTTTTTAACTGCAAGGCACATAAATCGAATTCAGAATCCAGCAATGGCAACCCACTGTACGGAGCAGATTGACTTCCTGCATAATAATAATAATAATAATAATAATAATAATAATAATAATAATAATAATAATAATAATACTTTATTTATTCTGGCAGAGTTAAGGCCATAAGGCCCTCTCTTCCACTCAACCAGCACAAATACATATAAATATTTGACAAATATATATACACTATACTAATTATAAACAGTTAAAGATACAATAATGTAGCAATGTAAATTTCATGGACAAACAACATTTTATAGGGTAATAAAAAATAATGATACGATAATAATAATAATAATAATAATTATTATTATTATTATTATTATTATTATTATTATTATTATTATTATTATTATTATATAAATATGATACATTATACGAGAAAACACCAATTAATATATATACCTTACACTGGATAATAATGAAGTCGAGTTTAGAGCAAATATAAATTTAGATTTCTTTTAAAAAATGTCAATGTCCGGCACCTCCTTATTTCTTGTGGTAGGGAATTCCAGTTGCGAGAAGTGAAGATGGTATATGACATGGAGTGATGTGATATCCTATGTTGCGGTATATTAAGCAAGAGATTATGTTGTGATCTTGTGTTTAAGTTATGATTTGAGGATAGATACTGGAACGGGATGATAAATAATTGGGAATCGAGGTAAATAAGAGCGGAATGGAGTGAGGTGGGACATAGGGCGGACGGCAGGTAGTGAGGGTTATCCAATTTACCAATTCGGGAGTTGTATTACTTCCCCATATCTTAAATGAGAGATTTAGCGCAAGATCTCGAACCCATGACTGTTAAGGTCGTCCTGGATCGCGGTCGGATCCATGCAGTCTTTTATCACGAACTTGCGCGTAGCTGCCCCCTTTTTTTTTTTTTTTTTTTTTTGTCGCCCTCGCAATAGGGGACTTTACGCTGCTGCAGCAGCTCTTGGTACTTCTAAAAGGCTGACATTGAAGTCAGCCTTACCCTTGTTCCGAGCCTCGTTGTTTCGCAAGTGAATGCGTGAGCCTCAGTTTGTGCGAAAACCCTGTTCGCAGCTGCCAATAAGACGGTATACTCCCGACGAACCAACAGGGAAGAGGGTTTCGATTGAAAGTGTTGCGAGCCCTTCGTCTTCAAGCCTCCAGACGCCCCACCATGGTGAGGTTTCTGGGGGCAAGGAGACGATAAGAGGGAACTCGACTTTACCGGCAGCCGGTGCTACTGGTTTTGTGGTCGAGAACTTGTATTTCCTTTCAGCTTGGCGCGTGCATCTCGCGATAGGGGCATTTCCTAGACTTCTGCTGTATCTTAGCTTCGGTTTGTCGTGTTTTGACTTTGATTTTTCCATATCGAAGAATTCTAGTAGGTAAAAGGAAGTGGAAAACAAAAAAGGAGTTGTCCAGTCAAAGACCGTGGGATAGCGGCCGAGCTAGGAGCAGACGGGATAAGGCCTATTGCCTTTTTAGGTTAGGAGCTATTAGGGTAAAAGGTAGGTAGCCTAGTAGAATCCTCGACTGAAGAAATTTTTCCGACGACTGTTAACCGTCGTCAGTTGTTGCCCAAGTTACGCTGCGCTTGGCTCAATTGTTCTACCGGAGATTCGCTCTCTTCGACCGTAGAAATCTCATTCGTGTATTTAAGTTTATGATGGAAAGATGCCAATGGAAGTGGGTAGGGGGACGATAAAGTAGCAATGTGTGCTATATACATATAGTATTTAAACAAATTGTATGATTGAAAAAAAAAAAAACTTCGTATTAAGGGAAAATATATGTTACAAAAAACAATAAAATAAATAACATAATGAGCTCCATATTTGTTTAGGAATTTTCTTTGTAGTTGAGGGAAACCGAAAACTATCAAAATAAGTAATTCATTCCGACTAGAAATAAATACGTTACTTATTGTGCGAAATCAACATTTTGCTTCAAGACTTTACTCAGCTAGAGTTAAGATTACTCTCGATCGTGTATTTAAGTTATGATGGAAAAACAATGAATGGAAGCGGGTACAAAGATAAAATAGCAATGTCTGCTTTATACATATAGGCCTAAAATAAATTATTTAGTTGAAAAGAAGTTGAATTTGATTATTTTAGAAGAAGCCTCCAAAAAAAACAAGACAGGATAAAATAAGAAATTAATTCCTGTGGAGAGAAATGAATGTCACATCTGCTGTTAAGAGGATTGAAAATCAAACGCTTAAATGGTATGGCCATGTACAAAGAATGGAAAACGAAAGATGGCCAAAAAATATATATACCAGTGGTCACCCCCTGGAAGAAATAAACGTGGCAGACCAAGATGGAAATGGAAAACCTACGTCAGAACTATAATGGATGATAGGAATTTGGAAGAGGGAGATTGGAATGATAGATATAAATGGAAACTGAAGACGGCTAATCTATAAGTGGGGGAAAGCCGAAGAAGAAGAAACCTTCGTTTTGAGAAAAAAATATTAAAAAAACAAAACAAATAGCACTATAAATCCATTAACATTTTTTTAGGAATTTTCTTTGTAGTTCAGTAAAACTGAAAACTGTCAATAAGGAATTTATTTCGACTAGAAATAAAATACGTTAGTTATTGTGCGAAATAAAAATTTTGTTTCAAGAGAGAAAAATGAAAGCAATATCACAGCTTTTATGAAAAGTTTTAAGAGAGTAACAATCGCTACTGGTTATACGGTATATGTTTCTCATAATACGATGTCTAAAATTCACACTTGGTTGCAATTTTGTAAAATATGAAAGGAATGGTTTGTATGTAGCTTAAAGATTAAACATCGAGGGAAAACGCTTTTCTCGTCAGTAGAGTAGAGAATATTAGTTTTACGAGGTGAATGTTGTTGTAGTGTGGGGGTAGGTGTTTCACAGCACCCCGGAAAGTGACAAAAGAATTCAAACAGACGATAAACTTCCAAGTTCTTTTCAACACAGCCAACAGAAGCCGACAGAAAATTCAGTTCTCTGCCAGAAACCTCTCACTCAAATATCTCTAAAGTATAGAATATAACATTCATAAATAACTTTATGCTTTCATTTTTTTATAACAATGTTCTCTCTTGTTCCTATACACTTCATATTAACTCGGTGAAAGATACATGTGTATATGTTTTACAAGAGAATATATGAATATAATGTTATCCCCCCTTTTGACATTTTACTGGTTGATTTTTTTATCTCTTATTCTCAGCACATTAGGGATTTAACGTTGTGCTCGGTTTTACAATACACCATCCGTTATTTTATAGAGTTATAGGAACTCTATGGGAGATAAAACGAATTCTGCAGAATGATGAGAGTGTAATTCAACAGAATGGTGCATTATATCCGGTTTTAACGATTTTTTCAAGAGATTTTATAGCATATGTACTATAATTCTCATATTATACTCTAAACAAAAATATAAGATCTTTAAGAGAGAAACATAAAAGAAAATATTCCTCAAAAAAATTGAAGAATTTCTCATTCAAAATTTAATGCTCTTATAGTTCCTTACTTCAAACCATTCTTTAAATTAATTGTAAGTATAAGTAATAACAAATATGAGTTTGATAAATAATATTATTTTTACAATATTTAAACCCATTAGGCCTCCCCTTCCAATCAACCAGCACAAATATACAAAATACAGATCATGCATATAATACACAAGTTATAATAAATTATAAAGAGAATGGAAAACAAGATGATGTAAATAAAGACATATAGCCTTCCATTTATACTAAATATATTAATATTAATAATAATAATAATAATAATAATAATAATAATAATAATAATAATAATAATAATAATAAGCCCTAGAAGAGGTGAATATAAATGACAAAACAATTATTATTATAAGATCAATACACTCAGACAACAAATGCCAAATTAAGATGGGAAATAGACTTTCAGAAAAATTCCAGACATCAAAAGGCCTACTATAAGGATGTTGCTTATCACCAACATTGTTCAAAATATAGGCCTATATTGATAATTGTACAAAGAATTGGTAAAGACATTGCAAATATATAGAAATTCAAATAGAAGATAATCATTACCTCCACCATTTACTATTCGCAGATGTTAAGAAATTAGATATAGAATACAAAAAATGGGAATTACAGATAAATTATAATAAAATAGAATATATTTCAACGGCTACAACAGATGAGTTAAAATGTAATTCAGGAATAATATGTAATGTTAACAATTTTAAATATTTAGGATCTATTTTAGATAAAAATGAGAATTCAACTACAGAAATTGAAAAAAGAATAACTGATGGAAGAATTATCATTGGTATGTTGAACTCAATGCTTTTGAATATAAATATAATACAGAGAACGAAGAAAATTACACTTCAAGTTCTGTTACAAAGCATTTTATTACATGGGTCCGAAACCTGGGCAGTAAGCAGAAAACAAGCCAACAAGCTGTTAGCAGTAGAAATGGATTTTTGGAGGGGATCCACAAGAATTTCAAGAAAGATAAAGTCAGAAACAGCACAATAAGGGAAATTATGTAAGTTAAAAAGAGCATATTAGAAAAAATAGAACAAAAACGTTTGAAATGGTGTGGACGCCTCATAAGAATGGAAAAAGATAGAATACCATAGAAGATCCTTGATTGGAAAGCTAATGGAAGAAGTGGAAGAGGCAGGCCTAGAGAACGATGAATATATGAAGTGAGGAAAAGTATGGAAGCTAGAAATTTGAGGGAATAATATGCTTTAGACAGGGACCTCTGGCGACAAATCACATTCGGTTGAAGGAGAAACACGGTATTATGGAATAATCCTAATATAATAATATAATAATAATAAAAATAATAAATAATAATAATAATAATAATAATAATAATAATAATAATAATAATAATAATAATAATAATTATTATTATTATTATTATTATTATTATTATTATTATTATTATTATTATTATTATTATTATTATTATTATTTAAATTCGCAGGCTAGTGTTTTTAATATTAAAATTATTATTATTATTATTGTTTATTATTATTATTATTATTATTATTATTATTATTATTATTATTATTATTATTATTATTATTATTATTATTATTATTATTATTATTATTATTTTAAATTCGCAGGCTAGTGTTTTTAATAGAGGAAATAACCCGAGATAGAAAATGATTTGTGTGAATGTAAAAATGTTCTATAGCTTCGAAAAGTTGTACATTATTGTCAATAAATTTAAATTCATCATTACAAGATAATTTATCATTGGTAACTCCGTAGCGTAGTTAGTTAAGACAGTTCGCTACAAGCCAGAGGTTTGAGAGTCAGATTTCCGAATTTTTAACTGACATAACTTTCTGGCTACGTCCTAGCCTTTGGGCCGACTGTGACTTTAAGAATCAGTACTGATAAAATTCATTGTTTAAAACCGTTGAGGTGGATAGTCATAAAATAAAATAAAGTTAAAATGTACCTTCTTAGGTCAGAGCCGTGGTCCTCAACTTATAGAGATGTGTGACTTACTTACAACAGTAGGCCTACATTAGGACCAGCACCGAGAACAGCAAGTAATGTAGTGAAAAAATACCTGCTGAAGATGGAATAGAGATTCTGAAAGGCCTTCAGACAAAAAACATACATGTTTATAAGTTGAGGACGACAGCTCTAACCTAAGAAGGTACATTTTAACATCATTTTATTTTATGACTTTAAGTATAGGGTTTCCAGTATAAAACCGGACACTCTGCGGCGGCTGGCAGAGTGAAATGCGGACGAGGAGAGAGCGCAGCCTGACGGGTGATGAAACCCCGTGAGGCGTGTCGGTTTTATATTGGAAGCCCTGTATAATGTGCACCAAATGCATGTTCTGAGTTACAGGCAGGGCTGATAACCCGTCTTAATATCTTATGCCAACTGTGTGTAAAGGTAGGAACCTTAACTACTTACTGCCTTAAGAGTCTCCTACAGCCTGTAGTAGGATCACTTTACCTTTTCTTAATTCATCGTCAATCAATTCTTATACTTATACATGACATTTACATTGTTACATTTATTGTATCTTTAACTGTTTATAATTAGTATAGTGTATATCTATATTTGTCGAATATTTATTTGTATTTGTACTGGTTGAGTGGAAGAGAGGGACTTATGGCCTTAACTCTGCCAGAATAAATAAAGTATTATTATTATTATTATTATTATTATTATTATTATTATTATTATTATTATACTTTTAAATTACTTGAAAAATAAATAATACATTTTTCTACATTAACAGATTTATCCCTTTTAGTAATAAACAATTGAACTATGTGAAATTACTTTAAATAATACTAACTAACTCACTGGCTCTATCGAACCCGTAGGTTCATGGCCGCGCGGACATAAGCTCTGCATATATCCCTATCCTGAGCTAATGTTTTCGAACCATCCCCTGTATAATCTACTTCCCTCAAATCATGGATAATGTTATTCTCCCACCTCCTTCTTGATCTACCAACTGGGCATTTTCCCTCTGGTTTTCCTACAAGAAGCTTCCACGCAAGTCTTTCATTCCCCATTCGTGCCACATGTCCTGCCCATCGCAGTCTACGAGACCTAACTTTTCTTATTATATCTGGCTTCCTATACATATAATGTAGCTTACTACTACAGTATGTAGTTTTCACCATTCACCTGTCTGTTCATCTCATTTTGACCCAAATTTTTTCTAAGAACTTTATTCTCAAATCCTCGTAATTTTCTTTGTTCCCTTAAAAGAAGAGTCCATGTTTCGCATCCATATAATATAACTGGGAGAATAACTGTTTTATATATTTTCAGTTCAACGTTTTTGAAAGGAGTTGGAACGACAAGAGTCCCTGTAATGTATAACAGCATGCATTTCCAGAATTGAGTCTATGTTTAATTTCTTTTTGCATCTCATTCCTATTAAATAAATACAAATTTTGTAATTATTGTTCCTAGATGCTTGAAATCAGCCACGTCTTCAAACTTTAAATAGTACCACCGCCTACATTTTTCTCTTATTAGCATATTCTTTTATGTAGGCAGATTTTCGAGTCTACTTGAAAGGAAGGAAGATAACTCTGGATCTGGGAAGTAATTTAAAATGTGTTTGAAGCAGTTTCGGATGACACACACACACTGCTGGAGACATATTGGATGCAGAAATCTGGTTTCATGTTCCACAGAACGCAGGGAAATATAATTAAAAAGGGAAGATGAACCAGACTTTCATAATGAAGTTCAGTGAGATGCACCTACTTTAATATCTTCAGATTTTTCCAGTCTTGAGAACTGAATAATAATAGGAGATGGATGCAGAAAGCTTCTCTTATAATTTCAGCATTAAAATAATGACAAGCTATTACTTTCTTCAAAGGAAAAGTTCAAGTAAATAACCTGTAAACTGTAATTTGTTCTTCGAAGTAACATTATCAATTTTTGTAATAATGAGACGAAAGTTCGAATTTATTAAATTACGAAGGGTCAATAGCAGGTAATTTTGCTTTCGGGAGACGACATAAAAACACGTCACAGAATATATTTAAGCTGAATAAAAATAGAGTGACAGATTTTATACTGTAGTAATATTGTTAAATTTTATTGGGCCGTTTTTTTTTTTAATTATCGGGTGATGGTGGTGAGAGTCGGTTCTCGTCGGCGACTCATGAATCGGTGAGCCCGAGGATAAATTTCCATATGTGGCTGTACCTAAATTCTGGAAGAATCACCTCTCTGACTTTCTATTCGAGAGAAGACCACAATGGGATTCCGGATAATTCAGACTCTCGTATATATATATATATATATATATATATATATATATATATATATAAGTAAATGCGAGGTTCTGACGAGTCAGACGTGTCGAAATTGTGGGCGAGTAAAATTTACCTAAGTCAGAGACAAGTAAGATGTTTTGAGTGAAAACATCAGAGAATGTGAAGAATTAGTTCTAAAAATAATCGGTGAAGTGGAGACTATATTAGCAGAAAATTGTAATTGTATAAACAGTACTGTATTGCGAAGTAAGAACAAAGAAAATAAAAGTAGAAATTTTGTGTCAACATCTGTGTAGTTAAATTAAAGAAAGTACATCTGTATTTCAATTCCTTCTGGATTTTTTCATGTTAGGATACACACTACTAGATCACAAAAAAATGAAGACATCTTAGAAGAATTACACATGGAACCTTTAGAAAACAAAATTTCTGATTATAAGTCAAGATGGATGCAACATGTTCATCGAATGGAAGATCGCAGAATACCCAAACAAATGTTAAAATATCAACCTGCAGGAAGAAGTATACCAGGACGTCCACTCAAAAGACTTTTGGATGGTGTTTCTCTTGAGGCCGAAACAGGTCAACAAATGGCCTAAATTCGTGAATGTACTATGATGATGATGAAAGTCCATCTGTACCCTATAGAGCAATATAAAATAAAATGTTTTATGGCGTTGCATTTGTACTCACCTTACTTATAAATTTTGTTCAAACTGTAAAAACGCATTCATAAATACGACTTTTTTAAAAAAAAAAGTATTTAAATGTTATTTATATAGTACTTACTTAGAAATTTAAATCATAAAATTTAGATTTCCGTATAGCCACTATGTCATAGATTATAATTAAATGCTAAGAATTGACGAGAATGCTTTTACAAATTTGAAGCAATTCTGATTCCTCTAGACCGAAATCTATGAACAAATTTACAAGTTCCAAAAACGGAGTTCCTTAATCCGAAAAAGAATTCCGTAGACAACTAATGTTATTTCATATTGGATTAAAAATTTAAACATACTCGTATTAATTTTGCAAGTAGTTTACTGTAAATTTCGATTTTTTTTGTTTCAATATACTCTTCTTATAGTTTATGTATTTTTTTGTATTGTAAGCCCCATGTTTTCCTTTTACAGAGATTTAGGCGCTCTCCCCCTACAGGGAAGAAATGGAACCATACTAATTTAGTTACACTTGTTTTCGTATAGATGTCATTTGAGTGGTCCGTGGTTAGCGTTCAATATACACGATTATTGACTCTTCTTCTAGTTTATGGCAAACTTCAAATTCTCTCTTCTTTCTTATTCTTGAATGTATTATGCAATCGGATGCATTTTTCTAATTCATTTACCTGGTAAATGGAACAGAAGGCCGCATGCCTTAACTCCACCAGGCTAAATAAATAAGTAAATAATTAAGTGATGAAGTGCAAGTGCAATTTTTTCCTTCTCCATGGCTTCAAGATACATTAATAAAATCTGAAAATGTGTATCCATCTTAAGGAATCAGCTGGTATTTGATTTTAATCCCACGAGCGAACCACAA
Organism: Diploptera punctata; assembly: GCA_030220185.1. Taxonomy (NCBI): domain Eukaryota; kingdom Metazoa; phylum Arthropoda; class Insecta; order Blattodea; family Blaberidae; genus Diploptera; species Diploptera punctata. The sequence continues at coordinate 26,342 of JASPKZ010003781.1, forward strand.
CTGTGCTAAAAACGAGAAAAACAATGTGTTCAGCTAATATATTGAACTAATATCAAGTGAAAAATCCGTCTTTCGTACTGACGAAGAATAATTTTTAATCATGTCATATTGATTCTAGCTCTTTAGAAATTTGTTTTCAATCTGTCGTTGAGAATTTTCTTCAATTTAGTTCGGCGTTGTCAACAAGAGAGGACCATGAATGACTGAGTGAAGAGGTTGGAGAGATCAGAAGTGCCAATGAACTGGTTTACCTCTGACTTTTAGAATACGAAGGAGAAATTTCCCCACATCCGCCATTGTGCGCCTTGTCCACTCTATTCCAGTTCTTGTGGAACAAATCCTAAATGCATTTCATTGGAATTGATCAAATTCCGTTTTTTTAACACAAATCTCTTATTAGTATTCTTGTTTTGAAATTTAATTTGATATTTTACAGTGGATATAATGTCTATGATATCGGCTTCCTTTATCTAGTAAATAATTAAGGAATAATAAATAAGAAGACATAATAATAATAATAATAATAAGTTAATAGAAAAAATGATAATAATAATAGTAATAATAATAATAAGTGAGGAGAAGTATAAAAGCTAGAGATTTAGGGAAGAATATGCTTTAGACAGTAACCTCTGGCGACAAATCACTTTGGGTTGAAAGGCAAACGCTGTATTGTGGAATATTCCTAAATAAAATAAATAAATAATAATATAATAATAATAATATAATAATAATAATAATAATAATAATAATAATAATAATAATAATAATGCATTATTTAAGCTGGCAGAGTTAAGGCCATAAGACCTTCTCTTCCACTCAACCAGCGAATAATAAAATCGTACAAAAATTACATACTTATTATTATTTTAATAGTATATTACGATGCGAGGTTGGCAAGTGGTTTTTACAGAAACGAAGAAAATGTTTAAAAACCAAACGATAGCGGGGTTTTTAATTCCCGAGATTCTGTAAAACACTTCACAAAACTGCGTTGTACATTATTTTTTGTGCGATGGAGTTTTCAAAATAATAGTAAAATAATATCTTTGTTGGAAATATTTGCTTTCATTATAAACAAATAAGTAATGTTAACAGTGTGGGCAATGTTTATTAGTTGAAACAACAGGAGGCCGTGAGACCAATTAGTGATAAAATAACAGCAAGTAAGTATTTATTGCTTTATATTGTTTCAAATAAATTTCGGTTCATTTAAAATGCAGTGATTTGTTTCGTATAATGTATATTAATACTACCTTCTGGATATTTTTTGTACATGCATTGTACAATATGTAGTATACGTAGAGGGCAGTGGTTTTACTTCCCACGCGCGTGTAGTAATATGTAATATTACAGTATAGTTATTGTATTACAATATAGTTATTTAGATTCCATCCATAGTAATTCTGCTCGAAGGCAGGTCCTTCACTTCAATCATAACATTTTCATGCTATGCTTGCAGCTTTACTAGGGAATTTTAGGTGTGGTAGCTTCCCGTTGTAGGAAGTTGAACTTTCAATCATGGTCGTCACTGCTGTAACTACGACAAAAGGCACTATCGCGCAAAAAAAAATTATTAAAATATAGGCTAAACAAAAGACAATGCTGAGGTGGTCTACATTAGCTAATACTAACAAAACATGGAATAAAATAAAATAAAGTAAGCGAAGCTTCCTGGTTGAATATTAACAGGTGTGTACAGAATGTTGAATAGGCATAGTTGTTATGCAGTTAATACATACTGTAGAAGCAATGTCATTGAAATCTAGAACTGAATCAACACGATACTCAACATAGAACAGAATGTCAAAACTGTGCAACAGAAAGCTTAAATACTTTAACAATTGTTGACAGCTTCAAAACTTGATATTATAAACATTTTGGATCAAAGAGAGACGAACAGAGAGGTGAATGGAAAAAACTCCATAACAGTGAGCAAATATAATAAGAGCATTACATTCTTGTGGACTGCGTTGCGCAGAACATGCGAATGGGGTATGGAAGAACTCAATCGCGCCACAGGACTAGACGTCCCTTGGCTTACCAGCAGGCTGCTGTCCTCACATTTATAAGTGTTACTCATAGAGATAGACGATCTTCCTAGGTGTGACATATGGTCATCATGTCGGGTCCCCTAGCCGTTATAGCTGGTTTTCACAACCTGGAGTCGCTACTTACTGTAGGTACCCAAATTGCTCACGATGCTGGGTGGAGACGATCCCATATTGACAGAAATCCCATGAGAAGATATCTTCCGCTATGGAGACTTGAACGAACGCAAGTCCCGTAGCTTCTTGTATTAACCACTCAGTTACAGTGCGAGACAGGGTTATTTTCATTGTGTGGAACTTAAGATATCAGTTAATTTGGATTTAAATAGTGATATATGTCTAGTGATTTAATTTAAATTAGTATTACATAGTTTTATAATTGCTGTTTTTAGATTTAATTTACTTTAATATTTAGTGGTCCAGAAATTCTTCGATCGTATTGTTAGAGGTACCAAAACAGTGTTATCTGGATATTTTGAGATGAACCACGTTCGGGGATCCTGGTTCCGAGCCTAGCGATCATTGGAATATTGGTAAAATTAAACATATTTAAGGATACCTGGTAGAGTTCGCTTGCAAATGTTTATGCCTAGTCAACATTTTAAATAAACTCTATTTTCTATGGAACTACAATACCTAGGACAATAAAAATTGTACAGCCAATTAAGGCAGGTTTTCTGATGGCACTACTGTCATTGATTTTCATCTAGCATTAATTGTTTTAATTTTGCCAGGGTTTTCAAATCATATAATAATTTACAAAAAATTTTTTTTTTTTTAAATTTCAGGTGCATATTTCTCAGAAACTATGTAACATAGAAGATTGAAGTTTTGTGTGGATGTTTAGAGGGTCTAGCTGTACCAAGTTTAAATATTTTGTTGTTAAAATATACTATTCTCAAGAAAAAAATGTAATGCAAAAGAATAATAAAAATAATTTAAAATAAATAATTTTTAGAAAATATTTCAGGCTCTCAAGTGAGTAATTTTTTCACTGGTTATCTCAAGCCACTCACAATGTCAGTAAAAAGAATAGTGCAGTTCTGATGATTAGTTTCAGAGAAAAATATACCCATATGGGGAGGTATATATATTTTTTTCTAAATTATAATATGATTTGAAAACCCTGGTAAATTGAAAGCAATTAATGCTAGATAAAAATCATGGCAGTCGTACCATCAGAATACATGCCTTAATGGCTGTAAAATTATTATTGTCCAGGTAGTGTAATTCCATAGAAAACACAGTTTGTTAAAAATGTTGACGAGGCATAAAAATTTGCAAGCGGACTCTACCAGGTGTCCTTCACGTTCCATAATAAGTCACTGTCGCGTAGAATGTCTATTCCATGTATCGAAAATGGTGACCGTCGATTGTAACACATGCTAAGAATTGTAAGTAGTTTGTGGGAATAAAAAATTAAACAGCTTATAGCAACTTTGTTCATACTTATTTATCTTTCAGCGCCTCATGGAGCTTGGCAACTGGTTTGCTATCTCAAAACACTCTGTTCGGACTTCTCTGTATTGATTTGACCCAAGGGGTTTTGAGGCACCGTGCATTCTGCTATGCATTCATACGTCTATTTAATAACTTAAAATACTACAAAATATGAAGCAAACTATAGTTGAATCTTTCTATTCATTACACGAATATTATTTCCATATGAACTCTTATCAATTTATTCAGATTCTCTTATTGAATATTTATGAAATTATTTTCTTAATCATTAGAGATCTGAAGATTATATGGAAATAAATCTCCAATTTCTAAACAATGAAGCTCTTATCTCACACAGACAAGATAATTGGAATTCATGTTCCCGATGAAAATTCTCCGCGATATCTTACTTTTAATCCTCTTTTGATTTAATTTTTTTTTTGCTTCTTTTCGTTCTCAAGTAATTTAATTCTAAGTGGTCTCTCAATACGGTGGAATATTCTCCTCTTTCCTCTCATACCAATTTTATCTTTATATTTATGGTATATAAAATGCTTACGGAAGGCTGAACGCTGAATTGTGTTTTTATGAAAGGTAAGGAAATTAAAAGGAAGTTTAAATGGGAGAACACAGCTCTGAGAACTCCGTAACCGCTCTAAAGGAACGTGAAAACTGTTTTTTATAAATTATATTAGATATATTTAATACACAAGTGATCTTCTTGGTGATAAAATATTAAAATATGTATACAGTCAATATGCCCATTTCACCAATTAATGTTTTAAAATGGTCAACAAGTTTCCACAGCCAAGCTGTCATTCTCAAGACCACATATTGACTGAAGACAAAATTGATAATAAATAAATAAACAAATTCAGTTAAAAACAAACTACGTCACATGTGAAATGGGCATATTCACTGTATACATATTTTAATATTAGATATAGATTAATCGAAATCTAATTTTGAGTTGCATGTTATGTTTTCTAATCTCCGAATAACTTTAGACGTTTTTATGCTATACAATCTAATATGTGATTTTGTATTCTTTATATAAACAGTTCTCTTCCGATAGTTTCTTTACCTTGTTCGTGAAGAAGGGGAGTTGCATGTTTAAATGATCCGGCAACCTTCGCCAGCGCGTGGCCGTTTCATTGCTATAAGAAGGGTTACCCGTGCCGGACAGGTCAAAGGTGATTAGTCAGATTGAAAGTGATATTTCGGTCAAACAAGTGATATTCTCATGTTGAGGAAACCAGCTATAACGGCTGAGGGACCAAACATGCTGACCACATGTCGCCCTTACACTGGCAGGATGATAGTCTACCTCTATGATTAACATATGCAGATGTGAAACCAACAGCCGGTTGCTAATTCAAGGGCCTCATAGGTCTGTCTCGTCATAAGGGGGTAAAAGTGATAGGCCTATTCTTTTACCTTAAAAAATAAAAACCGGACATGACTCCCAGTAGAATAATAACACTGGTCAACATGATTTTGTCTCACAAGTACCAATAGTTATACTTGATGCAGTTTTTTTATTGTGTTTTCAAATATGTATTCGGAATGTTTCCATCGCCTACAGTTTTTTAATTTCAATTTCAATGAATGGATTTAAGTAATTATTTTTTAATAAACGATTTTTCGTCCATTTGTCCATTGTAAAATAAAAACCAAATGAGCTAACTCAGGAGATTTCAGCTATGAAAAAGGGATATAAAGGCCTAATATGCTGGCCGACTATTGTTGGACCATCAAGATGGATTCTCCACAGGCGAAATATAGCAGAAAATCGTCATTTCTTACTTTCTAGGTGAGTCCGAATGTTCGAATATTATGTAGTTACGAATGTAGAAAATATTAAAGTGTTTGAAATTATAAATGCCTATCTCTCGGAAACCTTGCGTGATGGAGGAAAAACGATATCATATTTGAATTCAGGAGAAAAAATACTATCAGAATCACACTCTTTTTTTCTTTCTGTTGCTCAGTGTAATTTCCGAAGCCTTATTCGGATCTCCGGGAAAGAAATATTTTAGGGGATCAGTGAGAAAGGTTTAAACATAGATTCCCCCGCACATATAAATAATAATGCCTTAAACAAAGCGTGAGTTAATAGATGAAAAAAAAAGCCAGTCTAGCAAATCCTAAAGATAAATTAGTCGTACTTATTATTAAACCCAGTTGACTTAAAGTAGAAAGGTCAATAATCTTCTTTAAATCATATTTAAAATTTGCACCAAGACCAGCTATAAATATCGTTAACCCAGAAATAATTAATAGGAAGGTATTTAGCCTGCCCCCTGGTATTTCCAATCCTGTAAATTTATTCAGGTTAAGTGGTAGGTAATAATCATAAAATATTCTAAACAAATAAAGCTAATTGACTGACATCATCCAACCCGAAGATTTATGACCGCGCAGAAGGGCTCTGCAAATACTCGTACCCTGTGCTAATTCTTTCTAATCATTACTTCTATAACTCATCCCCTCCAAAATATGGTTAATGTCATTACCGTAACTCATTCCTGGTCTATCTACCGGAAACTACAGATGTAGTTTTCCTACAAAGAAGTTTCACCTCCACTTTCATTCCTCATTGATGTCACATATCCTATCCATAGCAATCTAATGTGACACTTCACTATCTTATGTATGTTTTCCCATTAAATCATGTACCTCACTGTTACGAATTTTCTCCATTCTTATGTAAGATATACTTTTTGGTCCCAAAATTTTCCTAAGAACTTTATTCTCAACACTTGTATTTTGTCCTTCCCTCTTAAAGTAAGAGACCAAGTATTGCATCATTTAGATAAGTAGGAATGACAAGAATCACTGCAACGCATAATACAGTCCTTTTCCAGAGTTGAGCTTATATTTATTTTTGTACATAGTTACTTTTATAATTATTGTTCTTAGTATTGTCATCCTGCAATTTAAAAAAAAATTCATGTGTCTATTCCGATTTCACAATGAATTTCAACGCGTGACCATATATAAATTCAGTTTAATTTATATTTATTTCCATCCCCACTTCCTTAATTTTGTTTAGTAGAATGCGTGTGTTGGCCTTTGACATTTATTAACTATAGCCTAACAAAATACATCATTAGCATTTACCAAAAACTAATTAATACCGCAGGCTTGATTTCAAACAAATATATACAGTTAAATAAAGAATAAGAAGCGACATGTCATTTTATTGAAATTATTACTTAATTCAATAAATATTACGTTAATTGTCTGAAATCAACATATTAGTATGTTTAAATTTAAGGTTTAAATATCTGACCTGGTCTTATTAAATCAATAATAATAATAATAATAGTAATAATAATAATAATAATAATAATAATAATAATAATGATAATGATAATGATAATGATAATAATAATAATAATAATAATAATAATAATAGATGATGATGTTCAGGACCACTACAAATGGAGAATGTGAATTTCTTGAGGGTGACGCAAAACCACTGTATTTTGGACTATTTAACTCATGCCCAAATGGTAGTCAATGACCAATCACGTTTCATTGAATTTTGGTTTTCAACCAATGACAGTCGTGTTTCATCTCGCTCTTTATCGATTTCTCTTTATCAGCTCATGCTTTTGTGATAAAGAACGCTCCTCCTTTTTTTAATATTCTATACAGGTCAGAGCATTATTTTTCTCCAACAAATACATTGAATATAACAAATAATGAACAGATTCCGTGATTTTACTGAGTTGTTTACTAAAAAAATAATGAATAACCTATAATGTTGATTACAATATAGGCCTACAGTTTGATGTGTTTCATTATTTCTCCACTAGTGTGATTCTTACAATATGCGATCCTATTTGGCAATAAATAATACGATCAATTTGCAGTGAATATACATAACCTCACATTTCTGATTTATTTTCAAACATCGGCGTTTACATTAAATATATAAATATTTTAAAATACCGCTAACTATATTTAAATAATGATTTTTGAGTAAACAGCTTAATTTATTCGTTAAATAGTCCTAACGAATACCACTCTTGATTTCCAAATCCTCTAGATAAATATACTCATCACTTTATGACTCGTGAATTTATCGATGATTTGGAAATCACTCGTGACATTACTTATCATAAATTCCGAAAAATCATCATCTTCCATGCAGGCATTAGACAATCTTGCCTGTTCGATCTTCACACTGTTAGAACCATCTCTTCCTCGGACGTCCCACATCTCTTCTTCCTTGAGGTGGTTAGTTATACGCTAGTGCTGGGATTCTTTCGTTGTTGATATGATCCTGATGGGCTCTCAAATTGTCTTCATATTCATCTATTGTCTCGTTTAAGTTGTATATATTCAATTCGTCTCTTATATCTTAATATCTTATGAGATCCATTTTTGTGAAGACTTTTACCCTGCGAAGGAACCTTATTTCAGCCGATTGAATCTTACTTCTATCTCTTTCCTGTAATATCCATGACTCACTATCGAAGGTAAATACCGGCACAGCTTTTATCTTATAAAAGTTTAATTTTGTGACTTTTGGAGTCATATTGGGGAGAGTTATATTTATTGTTCCACATACTGACTGACAAATTCCGAAATAATAATAATAATAATAATAATAATAATAATAATAATAATAATAATAATAATAATAATAATAATAATAATCAACATTCACAAATTTGTAACAAATTTTATATAGGAAGAACAAACAGAAGTTTAATATTAGATTTAAAGAACATTTTCAAGACTTTATTTACACAGAAGGAAAATCAGGCTATGCAAAATACGTTATTGACATCGTATGTTAGATATTGAAAACACCCTGACAATAATGCACGGAGAAAATAATCCAGCTAAGATAAACATACTCGAGAAGATAGAAATTTTGAAGGCAGTTAACAACAACGACCATTTGATAAATGAAAACGCACCCAGTACATGTAACCCCCTGTACCAGAGCTTCAGTGGAACACCAGTATTGAATCCTGCTGATGATGGGACTAGTCCCGAAAGCGCTACAGATAAATAATCTTTAATTTGAGGAGACGGACCTTTTAGGTAAATATTTCATAATTTTATATTTTAATTTTGATAATAATAATAATAATAATAATAATAATAATCATAATAATAATGATAACAAATAACAATAATAAATGTATTTCACATTTCGAGAGATAAGATCCATCCTTTATTTATTTGATCATAAAAAGGAACACCGATATCTTAAAAGAATTGAAGACTACGCCAATTTTGGAATATATTAAACAGTACCAACTAAATTGGGAACACCATCTTGAAAGAATGAGTTCAAATCGGATCCCCAAAGCAGTTTATAATTACATACCAAGAGGACGAAGATCTCTGGGCCGTCCTATGAAACGCTGGAGGGAAAATGTTCTATAGGATCGTAACAGGCCTTGGCCTAATACGTGGAAGGAAGAAGAAGAAGAAGAAGAAGAGAAGACGAAGCTGTACTAATACTGACAAGAAGTTTTAGAGATATCATATAATAGCAGATCCTTATTTAATAATATAGCTTAATGCCCATTGCGGTTATACATCAGGTAACCATCAAGAGTCCGAGTTCGATTGATGATTACTGGCATAGGATTTGTGGTATGTGAAGTGGCATTACAATAGGATTTTCTCTGGATATTACGGCTAACTACTCTAGCTATTTGTTGTACTGACACTTGAGCGACCTCAAGCTGGCATAATGTTCACTCTCAGGTTACAGTCTATGAATTAATTCCACTATGATAGCATTTCACTTGACTATTATCCCCTGTAAATTGCATTCGGTAATTGAATGTTACTGCTAGGTATCTACTATTCATTACATATAATGTTTTTTTATTATCTACATATATAAAAATGAATGTATGTCTGTCTGTCCTTCATGCTGCTGTACCGTTCATCCGATTGTGATGGGGCTTTTTGTAATATGTTCAGGAGTTCCCGGGAAGGTTTTAGGTTATCCATCCATCCATAGTAATTCTGCCCGAGGGCAGGTCTTTCACTGCAATCATAGCATTTTCGGTGGACGTTTTAGGCTATAGTACAGTTGAAATACTCAATTCCTTCATCCTTAAAAATCCACCCTTCTTAGTAAAAAGCGTGGGAATATAGCTTTTTGGACGCTTATATGGCTTACGCTGCCTAAATCATAACAAATACATCAAATTAATGTACACAGAATTGAATGTAAAAAAAAATACTCTACAGAAAAGTCCGCGACAGCATTTGTTTGTCTTTTACGGATAGGCTAACTCATAATAACCATTCTTGTCTTCCATTGATGTCAAGAAGATCAAGGATAAGTAGATTCCCGGGCAAGCTTTACCAGCGCACGGTGGGTATTCCTTTACGGATAATTCACAATGACGAATTTTGTCTTTCAGCTCATTTATGCCAAGAAGATCGGAATAAGTAGATTCCCGCGCAACGCCGGGTAATCAGCACGTTACGATATAAATTTGTAATTATTTTTCCTTTTACTTATTCTACTAAACATAATAAGGCATCCATTTTCATTTATTTAGGCGTAGGAGCGCACGATGGGTATTAGCTAGTTTTAAATAATTACAATGTAATTAGATTGCGAGATTTCTTTATTTTATTATTAAAACATTGTGGTTAATTTTTCTTACTTCTCTACTCTGTAGGTATGAACATTCTATCTTACACTAAGAGAAGAAAACAAGATACAATTATTCGAAAATAGGATCTCAAGAAACATATTCAGCCCTATAAATTATGGGAATGGAGCATCTTCACAATGACTATTCTATAATTTATATCGTTGTCTCCTAACATTGTCATGTTTCTTGAGTCCGGGAGATTGAGATAAGCAGACATATAACTGGAATGGATAACAGTAGAAATACTTTTAATTTTTTTAATGGAAATCCCTAAGGAATATAGCATTTGACATTTTTATACTATGTATACTATTTAAATTTGCATTTGGCCTATTATTATGTGTACAGGATATATCCCTTCTTCTTTGCCTCTCACTCCGACCCGTCAATGTTCTATGTCGAGACATGATGGAAGTAGGTGCGAATATCTAAATATAAAAAAAAATACTGAAACCAAGATTAGACAGGGTTTAATTTAAATTTAAATAATAAAATGTACTCACTTTTTTAAACCACTAATAATAAACAACTAACAATAAATACGCGAGAGTAAGTCAATTCACATTGCTGCTGCACAATTTTCTTTTTGCAACAATGCATTTACAGTATGAACGTAAACAAATGAATGAGTACACAAAAGAATGGGTAATACACATAAATTCCTTAAAGACAATTTATTTTATTTTGTTTAATTTAATTTATTTGTAACACATATTATACATAAATGTTACTTTTCTGCACTCCTTCTCTATATATGAACTTTAATTATGCCAAATATCACACTCCTCTGTGCGCGCAATGACCTTAAAAAGGAGTACAATTTTTTTCTTCGCGTATTCATATATAGATTTATGTGTTTTTTAATAACAATGTGGCAATAATAATTTACTTTAACTGGTAAAATTATTAGCATATGTATAAAAATATGTTCGTGTAACTGATTCTTATAGTCATATTTTTTTCCACGAACTTCCTCTATCTTCCTAACACACCTTTTATACTTCTTCCATTTTCTTCTTCACCTCCTGAAACCGTGTCCGTTAAGGGTCCCTCTTTGTTTTATACCCCATTCCATCTATTCTACGACCTTCTTTGGTATCCTCTCATCTTCCATTCGTTTCAGATGTCCACACCATTCAAATTGCCTATATTTTTTACATAATCTGATATTGAAACAACTTTATTAATTTCTTGTTTAATTTTTTTAATTCTTATTTTTGTCTACTCTCAGAGCATCTAGTTGGACGCCGTAAAAAACTCATTTCGAGTATTAATAATTTGTAACTTAAATGCTTATTTAATTCACATGTTTTCACCCCATAAATTACTATGTTTTGAACTATAGATTTGTATAAATAAATTTTAAATTATCTACAACAGTATATTATGATGTGAGGTTGGGAAGTGGTTTTTACAGAATTGAGGAAATGTTTAAAAACCGTGCTATAGCCGAGATTCTGTAAAACACTACACAAACGTGCGTTGTTCATTATTTTTTGCGCGATGGTGTTTTCAAAATAATAAATAATAGTAAAATAATAGGATCTTTGTTGGAAATATTTGCGTTCATTATAAACAATTGACTAACGTTAACAGTGTGGGCACTGCTTATTAGTTGAAACAACAGGAGGCCGTGAGACCAATTTAGTAATAAAATGACGGCAAGTACGTATTTAATGTTTTACATTGTTTCAAATAAAATTTAGTTAATTTAAAATGCAGTATTTGTTTCATATAATGTATATTAATATATTAATACTATTTTTTTTATTTTTTGTATATACATTGTATGTAGTATACACAAAGGGCAGTGGTTTTACTTCCCACACGCGTGTTTGTAATATGTAGTATTACAATATAGTTATTTTTATTACAGTATAGTTATTTAGGTTGGCAACACCGAAATGTAGGAAGTTGAACTTTCAATCATGGTCGCCATTGCTGTAAGTACGACAAAACACACTATCGCACAAAAAAATATATTTGTCCCATATTATTCCATTAACATTGGTTTTGCTACACTTCCTTTATTTACCCTTTAATTAATATTAGCTTAATAATTTTAAGTCGTAAATATTATCCATTTTAATAGTAAACGAGTTGGACCTCGTATGAAATTTATATAATTTATTTTATTTAATAATTTGAATAAAATATTTTAGCTTTTATTTTCACAAAGTTCTGTGTGAATGTATCAGGAAATTCAAATCAATACACTAGAAGCTTCGGACCAGTTATATTAATAAATAATATTAATACAGGTGCAAAACATGGTCTCTTACTTTAGGGAGAAGTAAATATTACGAATATTTGAGAATAAAGTTAGGAACAGTTTTATACCAAAGAGAGATGAAGAGACAGATGAATGGAGAAAACAGGGAGCCATGGATCTATATAGGAAACCAAATAAAATAGGAACAGTTAAGTCTCATAGACTGCGATGGGCAGGACATGTGACACGAATGGGAAATGAAGGAGGGGTATGAAAGCTTCTTGTAAGAATACCAGAGAACAAATGCTCAGTTGGTAGACCAAGAATGAGGTGGGAGAATAACATTAACCATTATTTGAGGAAATTAGATTATACGGGGATGATTGGAAAACATTAGCTCAGGATATGAATGTATGGGGAGGTTATGTCCGTGTGGCCATGAACTTACGGATTCGACAGTGCCAGTAAGTTAGTTAGTTAGATATGACAATGTTAATTTCATGAAATATTTTTTTTTAATTTCCTAAAAAGGAAACTCGATGAATGATCTGTGAACCGAACCAGAACCTTCCGGCTGGGAATATTATGGATTGCTTTACTACACTATTGATCATTATACTCACACTCACACCAAACTAAAACAAAAAGGCAGAGAGCTTTTCACGGAGTTTGAAGTCTTGCTGGGACCCCTATTGCGAGAGAAAGTGGTATAGCGTCGTTAATAAATCGCATTAGTGAGCGGGCAACGAACGGGTCAGTGGTCGCAGTTCATCCTCTCTCTCTTTCATCACCATTGTCGTCATGGTTACCAACAAACTCTCGCAAAAAGTAGCCGCCAAAACAGAGTTTCATTGTATGTTTTCCTCTTCTACAAGAAACACAAGCAAATAATCTGAAATAAATGTTTATGTTGGTCACAAAAGATGTTTCATCCGAGACACGCCTCCTACAGCATCCACATTGGGGTTTCAAGAACTTTTATCTGCATCAAAACGTTCTGCGTAACTTTTTACCAGTCAAATTAGAAAGAAGATCTACGCCACATTGATTCTATAATACCATTTCAGTTTCCTCATTAAAGAGTTCGGGGATTCTATACAACTTTGCCACCAACATCAATTCAAATAAAAAACGGAAAAAACACAGCATTTATTGTTGCAGTATGTGATTAATTACCTGAGACTATTTAACTCATGCCCCAAATGGGATTCAATGACCAATCACATTTCAATGATTTTTTAAATTACAACCAATCACAGTCGTGTTTCACCTCTAATTTATCAAACAACCATATCATATTAAAGAAAGCTCCTCCTTTTTAACATTCTGAATAGGTCATAACATTATTTTGCAGTGACTGACAGTGCCATAAATACGGCTACCAGATTGAATATAGTGCACGAATGTCAGCTGATAGTGATTGAGGGAGATAATATAAAAATACTTGTAGCAATTAATTATACCACAAAAAAAAAGAAACCACTGTTTGCACTTTCTTAAACGAATTATTTCCCAGAAAATGACGTTGCAGAAAAATATAATTGACATATTTACATCATAGGACATCAGAAATATATTAATACCTATAATGTTGGTTATAAATTTCTCCATTAGGGTGCATTCTTACAATATTGCGATCCTTTGGCAATAAATAATATGATCTGGTTGCAGTGATGAACAAGCGTAACAATCGTTTCTCATTGGTTTTCAAACATCGCTTCCCATTTGTTTTCAAACATCGCCGTTTACATTAAATATATAAATATTTTAAAATAACTATTTTTAAATAATGATTCGTGAGTAAAGAGCTTAATTTTATTCCTTAAATAGTCCTAACAAATGCCACCCTTGATTTCCAAATTCACTAGATAAATTGGAAATCACTCGTGGCATTCCTTATGATAAATATATGTGTTGATTTTTTCTCCTCAAAAATGTAAAAAAAGTTTTAAAATAAAGTGAAAAGTTGAGCTTAAACTAATCTAAAATCAGCATATTTATAATGTAAGATATGTATTAATCATTGCTCAGAACTTTGCCCACTGAAATAGGTGGATACAATCTTGGGATAGAATCACATTACATCTGAACAAACATGTTGGTAATTGGTTCTAACGGGAATATATGTCATCACATTGGCCAACACGAAGATAAAAGTTACTCGTTCTCCGATCGAACATTCACTGATGGTACAGTGACACAGAATAGCCAAGAATTATATCCTAGAGATCATACATTTTAATACTAAAATGTTCAATCTAAGGGCTAGGTCAGTAGTGGTGTGTACTTACATTTTATTAAATAAAAGAAAAAAGAATGTATCAGGCAAAGGTAGAGTACTACATTCCTGATAATCACGATGCCCGACCTCTACAAGCGAAATTTCAACAGAGTGAGTACGGTAATTGAATTCGCGCTATGGATGTCTTCCGTATTATATTGTCATTGCAACAATAAAAAGCTTGATAGAAAATGCGTGAAACACGTATGTAGTATAAAGTGGAGAATTTTTAATTTACTTCATTAAACAGTACATCCGTCCACCTCTGTAATCTCAGGGTACCGTCACTGCTTCGTAGGCAAGGAGCCCGGTTTCGATCGCCGGTCAAAAAAACTTTTCCGGGCTACGTTTTTTTCGGGATTTTCCTCACCTGTGAGACAAATGTCTGGAAACTGTAAGCAACAAACGGTCCCCGAACAACATAATCATTATTATCATATCCGTCGCATACAGCTTTAATTTTTTTACTGAATGGTATGTTTCGTATTGGATATGTTCGTGTTGTCTTGGAAAATGCCCTATATTGAGCTGATCACTCATTCGTGAAGATCCTACTTGTCCTTATGCGATCAAAAAAGTATGTGTGTGATTCAAAGTTTGAAATCCTTCTCCCCACATGTCGTGCCATTCTAAGACCCGGGCGGTGTGAGCACTTAAAATACTTAAAGTTGAGACTTTGAACTACGATGGAGAAGAAGAAAAAATGTGTCCCCGGCTATAAAACAATTTTATAAATAAAGTATTAAATGCGCGCAACGTGCATAGAAGATTGAGCTTAGTCACTGCACAGTATCACCAAGATTCTGAAATCATCCTACAGTTTAGCACGACATATATTTCACAGTGGTCGCCACATCTTACACACACACAATCTGGGGCCGGGCTCGTGGGATCTCTGGGTGCTGCACAATGTGTGGTGAAATTCATGCACAGCGAGCCTTGTCACTCTCTGGCATAATGCATATACTCGTTGCGTTCATTCACGGTTTGTTATGACATCAGTAATGTAGAATTCTTCCCATATTTTGCATTTCTGCTAGTGGAGTTCATGCAGGAGGTCCTGGTAAGCTGGTGTCACTGGTAGTAGGAACTTCAGTCTCTGCTCTTCTATGAAGAAGGATTCTCTGACGAGCTCATATACAAGTCGCGAGGATGTGTATTTGGAGAGAGAGGGAGAACACCCTTTTTAGGTAGGTGTTGTACTACAGTAATCCTGTCTATGGTAACTACTTCAATATGATGATTTAAATTAATTTTTGTATTTTTTTTTTTGCGCGGTAGTGCGTTTTGTCGTACCTACAGCAATGGCAACCATGATTGAAAGTTCAACTTCCTACATTTCGGGGTTGTCAACCTAAATAACTATACAATATTATATATTACAAACCTCGTGTGGGAAGTAAAACCAATGCTTTTTCGGTATAGGCCTACTACAATCGGGGCAAGAGGTATTCTTATCTAAATTTTGGAATTCCTTACATTTTGGGTATATCTTTCTAAAATTGGCATCGCAGCCATTAGAGGATCAATTTCAATTTTAAGAAACTATCTTTACAAAATTTCTACTTTAGGCAATCCTCTAATGAGGAAAGTTGTATATAATAATAAAAATATATAGAAAAATATATCCAAAGGTAGTGTTAATATACATTATATCAAACAAATCACTGCATTTTAAATGAGCTGAACTATTTGAAACAATATAAAACAATGAATACGTACTTGCCGCCATTTTATAACTGATTGGTGTCATTGAATATTGTTTTTACCTTTTATATAGCCTACCAGACATGATGCCACTTGTGATGTCTGGTATGTAAAGATTCCAAAAAAAGTATATTAGATTGGTTCTTTTGTGAAGGAACAACTTAAAAATAACCCGCTTTCACATGCCTTAAGCCGTAGCACTTATTATAGATCCCAAGGCATACTTAAAATTAGATTGTAGGATAATCTCTTACAAGATTCGAAGAATATGAATATAAAAAATTGGATTAGCTGTGTCCGTGACAGGAAGTGTGGAAAGAAACATGATGGCCCAAAACTTTCTATTTAAATGAATCTATAGTGCATGAGAAAAAAGAAGAATTAGAAGAAAAAAGGTAAACATGTATGTGTAATCGCCATTTATCGGCCTCAGTGGATTCGATACAGGAAAAGATCATCCGTTTTCACTGGTAAGGAAAATCGTATTAAATAGTTTTTCTTGGAAGTCGGTTCTAAGTGAGTTACGTTAAACAATCTGTCAAAAAGCATATCTTTGGCATAATTCCCATATAGAGCAACTCGGCACACATATCAGCAAGCTTCTTATTACAAATATACTACGTTAAATGCTATAATAATGGAACTTATTACTCTTCTTTAAATATATTGTTTTTTTTTTTAGTATCATGTAAGTAAGTATTCTGAAATAGCAAAATTGTAGATGCAATGAAGAATACGTAATACTCCTACTGATCAAGAATATAGAAACTTAAATTATCTATAAATAGTTTTATTTACATGTTCTCATCATCATCATCATCCTTTTATCGTGCCGTCCTTTCAGAATGTCGATTCCAAATATGTCTCCAATCATCTGTATCTTCCCACCCTTTGCTTCTTTTTAGTTCTCCCCTGGTGTATCCTCTCTCATGAAGGCTTTTCTTCTCTAGGTTAAGTCATCTTTCTAGTGGTTATTTTCCTTGTATCTTGAGATTTAACAGTTTTTTTAGTGTCGTTCATTTTCCATTATTTTTAAACAATTTAGTCTAATTTTTTATATGTCTATATTTACATGTTCTATCTGGTTTATTTTATTTGTTACATCTAGAGTAAATCAACACTGATGAAATTCAATATTATAGGCATATTCCGTTGAGGTAAGTAGTCAAAGTAAAATGTTAAAATATATACCTATTGGCAGATGCCGTCGTCCTCAACTGTTTAAAAGTTAATAACTATAGGCCTTTCGGAAGTCGATTTCCATCATCAGCAGAAGAAATGTGTTCTACTAACTGTTGTTGTTATGCTATGTTTTGGACTAAGATATTTTTAAGACGTCGTCGACTGACTCAGTTGCTATCGACGACGCCTTAAGAACATCTAGTCCAAAAGTCGCATAACAACAGCAGTTAATAGCACACATTTCTTCTGCCGATGATGGAAGTCGACTTCCGAAAGGCCTACAGTTAGTACTTTTAAACGAAATTTTAAAACAGTTGAGGACGATGGCACCTGCCAAAAGATATATATTTTTAACATTTTACTTTAGAGTAAATCAACTTATAGGCCTAGTGAACATAATAATTGTATTTTAGCATAATATATGTTCATTTTTTAAAATTCAGATATAAGACTAATTATGTTGAATTTTAAAAATCCGATTGATTGGTAGACAAGGCTTTAAGGCCTTAACTCTGCCAGGTAAAATAAATAAACAAATTATTATTATTTTCTATTATTATTATTATTATTATTATTAATTATTATTATTATTGTACTAAAATTGTTGGAGAGCTTTATCATTCTTTTCTAGCCAATTTTAATTAAGCATAATTTTAAAAAAGTTCATGTTTATATAACTTATTCCACTTGTGCACGATAATGAAATGTCGTGTTTCTGTTTTTGTGGTTCACCGCACATAACAGTAGGATTCTCACTAAATCAAACTCCATTTGCACTCTATGGTTAACCATGACTACATTATTTAAACCTTATTCTGTGGACACTTAATTTATGTGAACTCAAATTTACACCTTATAAATCTTCCAGTTCTCATAATTCATTCTGTTTTATATTGAATTTTTATATTTTTTTAATCTACAATGAGTAATTTAACCATGAAATTACACACAAAGGAA
>JASPKZ010003782.1:0-10521 GCA_030220185.1 Diploptera punctata
AAAGACAAAATAGATAGTAGTAAGTTGACAGATGTTGTATACAAAACCAATGTGGTGATTGTGAAAAGTATTATGTAGGCCAAACAAAAATATTTATAAGAAAAAGATCGACGAACATAAAAAGAATATCAGTACACCAGGTGCAGAACTTTCAGTAATCAGTGAACACATAATTAATCAAAATCATAAAATGAAATGGAATGACATAAAAATTTTACACAAAGAAAATAATCATCAAAAAAGATGATAATAGCAGAAATGGCCTATATAAAAAAAGAACAAAATAAAGCATTAAATAAACAAAAAGATTTAAAATGAATGGTGTGGAACATATGATTCCTTGCTAAAATATTTTAAATTAAAAAATTGAAATTTTAAATTTATACATTTAAACTTGTATACATAAAAAAAATTAATTGTCTTGGTGACGGTAACAATGTACAATAATATTTGAAGAGAAAAATTTTCGTCTAGACCGGGACTCGAACCCGGGACCCTTGGCTTTCCGGGCCAAGTGCTCTACCAACTGAGCTACCGAGGCGAGTTACGATCTAGACGCAAAATTTTTCTCTTATGTACGTAATTGTAATTCCCTCGCGCCAAATGCTTGAAACCATAGCTTCTATCTTTGCAAATGGCGGCTTCTTAGTTAAGAAGACATTTATTGGGAATTTAACACTACTTATAGCCAGTAGGGCTTCTATTGACGATTTTATTATTAATTTAACACTTCTCATAGAAGGATAAATTATATTTGAAGAGAAAAATTTTCGTCTAGACCGGGGACTCGAACCCGGACCCTTGGCTTTCCGGGCCAAGTGCTCTACCAACTGAGCTACCGAGGCGAGTTACGATCTAGACGCAAATTTTTCTCTTATGTACGTAATTGTAATTCCCTCGCGCCAAATGCTTGAAACCATAGCTTCTATCTTTGCAAATGGCGGCTTCTTAGTTAAGAAGACATTTATTGGGAATATAATAAAAATCGTCAATGTACAATAAATGTATAAGCAACCATGTCTTGAAAATAATCTCACAACAGGAGATTGAAACGTTGACACAATAAATTTATGTTTTGACTAAGATAACGTTTATTTTTTTTTGTAATTATAATTTTACTATTTATATTCTCAAGTATACTAATAGATCCAATTACTTACAGCTTATCCCTAAAATAGCCTCTTCATTATTCATTCCAGTGATGTATGGTCCTTTGAAAAAGTTCCCAGAGTCGATAATATTAATAGGAGTATCTGGAAGGAATGCCTCCGATGAGGGAGTATTTGGTTCCCATGTTTGGGCCGAACAAAACCACCCATTATAGGCTATAAAAAAACAAACACAAAATTAAGGTGATTTATTTTATATGAAATTTATAATGGATTTATACCATTTTGTCCACTGCTTTGGTCTCAAGGTAGTGTGCTCCCTTGTCACACAATGGGTATGGGTTCGATTCCCGGCCGGGACAGGCTCCTAGGTGAGTTTTTTCGGGGTTTTTCCTCACCTGTAAGACAACTGTCAGAACAACGGTCACGGAGATAATGACGATGGAACTGAAATCTAAAGTTCCAAAACTAGTTTAAATTAAAATAAAAAGTAAATATGAAGTGAGTGATTAAATTTTACCTAATTGAATATACCTCATAGTGTGAATTCCTAAAATAAGTAAGTCTTCTGTGATTCCAGTACAATTTTGAGAGATTCTTCATCTTCTAAAATGAGATCTAATTTATAGCAATGACATGGATGTTCTCCATTCATTTTGTTTTTCTAGTTCTTGCAGATGATGCTGTGTTCAGAGGAGCAAAATTTGATGTGATGATGTAATGCTGTGTTTTAGATTTACCTCCAAAACCTCACTTGATGTTAAGAGGTAATTTTCTCAAATGGAAAATGTATTATTTGACAGGATACTCAGCATGATTCCAGAAAACTTTAAGAAACATCTGATGGTAAGCAGATAATACATAGGCTCTCAAGAAATATTTTAATTTTGTTGTCAAATGCAACTAGAATTTTGTTTAAAATTTAAAAATATAAATTATTATAAAAAAGACACATCATTAACATAAATATGATGATTGTATTGATGAGTGTTCTTGTAAATCAACTGCCTACTACATTTCATAGTTAGATATGGGAAATAACATTATGAGGTTCTTAATTCAATGAATGAATGAGTCACTTTTTATCTTACCTCATAGTTTATGTTTTTTAAACACGGGAACTGTAGTTTTCATCCCTCTCATCATCAACGGATGTTTCGACTACAGGATTTTCGTTATCATCTACAATGTTGTCATCTGGTATTGATTTGATGAACCTTGAGGTTCAGGTCCTGTTTCATCGGGAATTTCGAAATTCATGGATCTAAATTTATTCTTCTGAATATATATCATCTCCTAAACTGTCAATTCTAAAGGTTTTTCCAAATGTTTTAGACGTTTGGCCTCGTTTTCAATTTTACGACTCTCCAACAAACTATATGCTACAATAGCTGATTTTTCAATTTCACCATTTTTAATATTTCTTAAGTGTTCTTTTCTGCGAGTGACCAAATTTCTTTTTGTTTTTCCTATGTATACTTTATTGCAGTTTTTTACAACTAATTTGATAAATTCCAGATTTTTTACTATCTGGAGTGTTCAATTACTTATTGGTTATTAATAGATTACCAAGACTAAATTTATTTATCAGTGCCAATGTAATATTGAATTTCTTGAATTTTAAAAAAATTTGTTATGTATTTCAGGACGGTAAGTAATTTTCTTAAATTGTTTTCCTTTCTTTCAATCAGATTCCAGGGTGGTCTATTATTTTAATCTTTTGGTGTCTGAATTTCTTTAATTTAATTCTTTAATTAACTGTACATTATTAGATATGAAATATAATGAAGAAATAAGAACTAAATTAAACATGTACAGGGTTATAGATAAAATTCAAATTCAAGATCTAACTGGCTTCAACATATAGAAAGAATGATACCCAATAGACTCCACAAATTTTGCTTCACTACCAACCCAAAGGTAGAACAAATATTCGGCGCCCCATAACTAGTTGCAGGTATATCATCTCTTGATGTGGAAACAGATCTATGGGCTAATTCCATGACGTAGAAGAGGAAGAAATATAGCACATAGTTTGTTGGAGAGTCATACAATTGAAAAAGAGGCCAAACTTCTAAAACATTTGGAGAAACCTTTAAAATTGACAGTTTGGGAGAAGATACATATTCAGAAGAATAAATTTAGATCCATAAATTTAGAAATTCCTGATGAACAGGATCTGATCTCAAAGTTCATCAAATAACACAGATGGTAATGTTATAGATGACATTTCCAACGAAAATCCAGTAATATTTAATTTTAAGAAGTGATATTTTGAGGTTATTTTAATTATATTATTTTTAGTCTGATCATCTTACCTCAATATTAATGTTGATTTGTTCTGGACAAGCTGACGATAAAACAGAATTGTTTTGAAACATGTTCAAGAACAAATCAACATTAATATTGAGGTAAGATGATCAACTAAAAATAATATAATTAAAGAAAATCCAGTAGTCTAATTATTGGTTGAAAATGAGAGGGATGTCCTTGAAAACTGCAGTTCCCATGTTTAAAAAATGTAACCTATGAGGTAAGATAAGAAGTGACTCATTCATTCATTGCCTTATAAATGTTCTTTCTATGTTGCCTTTTTTTGTTACTGTTGTAGTTAAAATGCTTTTTTTTTTGTCTGTCTTTTTTAATAATTACCGTAATTATGTATAATGTTCTGGATGTGATCATTACTTATACGTTTGTACAATTCTTTACTTTTTATGACTCATGCCCCAAATGGGAGTCAATGACCAATCACATTACAATGTGATTTTGATTTACAACCAATCACAGTTGTTTTACACCTTGATGTTATCAATTTAATTTCATCACATTAAAATCAAGCTCCTCCTTTTTAACATTCTGAATCGGTCAGAGCATTATTTTGCAGTGACTGACTCTCTAAGAAATACGTTGAATATAACAATTATATATTAAGATGTAAGAATCCTGAATGCAAGTGACTCCTGATTGTGTATATATATATATATATATATATATATATAGTGCACAAATATAACCAAGATTCTGCTTGCGGAATGTATTACAAAAACATTTGTAGTAATTGATTATACCACAATAAAAAAACGACTGTTTGAACTTTCTTAAATTTATTATTTTCCAG
Organism: Diploptera punctata; assembly: GCA_030220185.1. Classification (NCBI taxonomy): domain Eukaryota; kingdom Metazoa; phylum Arthropoda; class Insecta; order Blattodea; family Blaberidae; genus Diploptera; species Diploptera punctata. The sequence goes on from JASPKZ010003782.1 coordinate 4,231, forward strand.
GTATTTTCGTTCCAGAAAAAATATAATTGTATATTTACTTCATAGGATATTAGAAATTAATTAATACCTATAATGTTGATTATAAACAGTTTGATGTGTTTCATTTTTTCTCCAGTAGAGTGCAATCTTAAAATAATGCGATCCTTTGGCAATAAATAATATGATCTGGTTGCATTGATGAACAAATGAAACATAATGAACATTTCTCATTTGTTTTCAAACATCGCCGTTTACATTAAATATATAAATATTTTAAATAACCATGTACCGAAAGTGCTATTTCAGTACGTAACATCTGTGCTGTTACCCTCCCTCCACAGTGAGATTAATGAACTGTGCCAATTACCTTTCTCTTTGTATCTACTCCCACTCTCCTTCCTACCCCTCCCTTTGCTCTGTTTGTAGTGTGCAACTTCCCCTCTACCTCGGAACTCTCAAATAGGCCAAACACGTAGTGAACCGTATCATTCGATCATACATTTCTTTACGAACAGTTGGTTATTGTCTGGAGGACGCGAGCTCCAGGAGAGCTGCGTGTTTTGAGTTTGGTCCGGCAAGCCAGGGTGGGGTACCCTAGGCAGGACTAAAAGGTATGCGTGGGTGTTTGAGTGTATAAAGATTGTTACTTTTATTATTATTATTATTATTATTATTATTATTATTATTATTATTATTATTATTATTATTAATATTATGTTTTTCTTAAACTCGGAATGATCAATTATTGTCTAAGTTTAATATATTTTCATTTTTCAACTTCAGACATGCATTGAAATATAAATCTTATTTTAAGTAAACAAGAATGTCTAATTATTGTAATTGCTAGCTATGCTACAGCTGTTTTGTATTATTCCTGTTTACAAGCTTTCTCAAGGTTATATGAGCTCCCCTTTCCTGTCTAGTTTTCATGGTTAAAAATATATATATAATAATACAGTATACATTAGTATTGGGGTAAGATGTCCAGAGACTAAAAATAATATAATTAAATAATATACTGAGTTTAACTACGAATCATAAATTACTACAGTGTGTTGAGGAATTATTATTAATTATGTTTATGAATCTATATAGGAAAGATGAATCAATCTTTGCCTCTGATGGGCCCGGGCAAAGAATTATAAATAGCACTGATAGTTATGAGCTGGATGCTACTATGAGTGTAACAAAACATCTGAAGTAAATCCTCTAAAGTACAATGCAAATTGGTAGCAGATCTAAACACGGCGCAACCATATTTAAATAATGATTTGTGAGTAAACAGCTTAATATTATTCGTTAAATAGTCCTAACAAATGCCACTCTTGATTTCCAAATTCTCTAGATAAATTGACTCCTCACTTTGTGAGTCATGAATTTATCAATAATTTGGAAATCACTCGTGGCATTACTTACGTAATTTAAATACTTACTACCACAAGTTGATAAAAATTCTGCATAACTAACTCTTCAGGGTCAACTGTCATCAATGTCTTAAGGATCTCTGCTGGGTCAGTTGTTACACTACCAAAAGAGGTTGCTAATCTTTCTGCTCGTGCGACGCATGACTCTGGAGACTGTAAAGCCCAAGGACTTAGAGCTGATCCACTTTCAGATATGGCAAAACGGAATAGTCCTAGAAATAATATTGTATAAAATTAGGCTAATACTACACTAGGTCACAAGATAACAGTCTGCTAACAATTCCTCTTCATAGCACTTCCTATTATTCCAATTCCTTCACAGTAGCCTCTGTCTGCTCCTGGAATTCCCTTCCTCAAGATATCAGGTGTTGTCGCACACTTGACATTTTAAGTCATGCTTATACAGTTACCTGTTGTCTAATAATGTGATTTTTCTCTATTTATTTAAATTTATATTATGTCATTAATAATTTTTTCTCGTTTTTATATATCTTGTACATATTATATTTAATTTGTTAAATCTACAGTAAATCAAAATACATTATAAATAAGAATTGTATTGTATATATATGTAATTGTTTATGTTATTGTAATTTAGATGTAAGACTATATTTTTGTAGTTTTTAAAACCTGGTTGAGTGGCAGACAAGGCCTTAAGGCCTTCACTTTGCCAGGTAAAATAAAGTATTATATTATTGATTATTATTATTATTATTATTATTATTATTATTATTATTATTATTATTATTATTATTTTATTATTATTATTATTATTATTATTATTATTATTAGATAGGAGTAATGCCAATTACACATCAAATCTGTAATTACAAGAAGCGATGGACTGAACACCTGCAACGAATGGATAACAACAGATTTCCAAAGCAGGCTTGGATGCACAAACCACAAGGGAGAAGAGATCGCTGGCAGACCAAGATAACGAAGGAGTATTGAGCCGAACAACCCATGAGCCTATACCATGAAGATTATTATTATTATTATTATTATTATTATTATTATTATTATTATTATTATTATTATTATTGTTATTATTACCATTATAATTAAATAGTTGCAAAAATAGATCTAACCCATAAACTATAAATCATTGGGAAAACAAGAAACACATTATGTTCATTTTGAGGCTCTTATCTCTATTTTATCAAACATTCAAGACTTAAAATTCATATTAAGTACCAATGAGGTTATGTAATAAGATATTAAAATAATATTGGTACCTGGTAAGTCAGTCGTCCTCAATTAAATTATTATGCTTCATCCAGAAATTCCAGGTACCAATTTTATATTTAATATCTTATATCAAACAAATTGTAACACATTGTAATAGCTGCGTTTTAATTTTGCAGGTAGCATTAGAACACACATATATTTTCTGATGTTTAAAAGTTGTACTGTCTTTTATTACTGTGTCATAATCTAAATACAGTAGGTCTACTATCAACAAAGATACTAACCTTTGGATAATGGTGATAACAAGTGATAGTGGACACTGGCTCCTCCAGCACTCTCTCTCCAAATATAGTTACTTGATTTGGATCTCCCCCAAAATTAATTATATTTTTCTTTACCCACTGGAGAGCTAAAAGTTGATCTTTGAGTCCATTATTTCCAGGGACTACATCATCCTGAAGGCTAAGAAAACCTAGAAAACACACAAATATTTATTAATTGGGTTACAACTTCTACAATTTAATAAATAATATAAGTATATGGGATCATGTTTTATCGATACCCATTTTTTTTAAATATTAAAATAATGAGTTATTTTATATATTTATAATATGATTTATAATATTATAATTGTCCAGCTTTTGTAGAAGAGACCAGCCCTTTCTGCTAAATATTGGAGTGCAAGAGAGCGAATGATTTCATTATCAAGTGCTCAACATTAGATACCAACCAACCAACCAACCATATTTATAATTATATTTATAATAAAATTTTATATTTGAACAAGTAACTTTCTTCAATTATCTGGGATGTATGATATCTTACCTGCAAATTTTGAATATGGAGAAGAATTAGGGAATTTCAACAGATATGTGGTTCAATAAGAAGATATTTGAGAAATAAGACCACAAGGGAAACTCAATTGAAATTTTATAAAACAGTAGCCGTTCCAATGTTATCATACAGGTCAGAGGACTTGGCCTTTAACGATCTCTGATAACATAAAATTGAGACAATAGAAATGAGATTTCTGAGAACAGTTGCAGGTGTATCTTTAAGAGCTGAAAAGAGAAGTCAAGACATCAGAGATGAATTACAAATATATAATATAACGAGAGAATATACAGAAATATATATAATTGGTTTTTAACATGTACAAAGAATGCCAAATAATCGTTAATCAAAACAGATGCTTCATTATAAACCTCAAGGCCAAATAAATGTAAGAAGACGAAAACAACGTTGGAAGGACGACATACACCTGCAACAGGCCCATACCTTGAAGATAATGATAATGATGATTTATAATAGTATATATTTAATAACAAAGTTGTTGTTGTTTTTCAAATGGCTGGAGCTTGGTTTACACCATTAGTCCTGTTGCTTTCCAATAAAGTCCTGCAATGTCTTCCTTGTCCTTTTTCTCGGGGTCAAGTCGCCTCAATTTAGCAAATGTTGCTTGCTTAGGAGAACATTTTCTCCACACAAGGAGCATCCATAGTTCTAGGGACAATCCCCATTCTATGAAGGTCGTCATCCAGACAGTCATGGCCCCATTTCCAATCTGAAGAGAGCTACTAATAACAAAGTTATTAAAAATAAAAGTACAAAAAGATATTAAAGACAAAATAGGAGAAGATCAAAATGGATTCTGACTGGGAACGTCATGTGTTGACAAAAAAAGTAAAGTACAGTGAACACACAACAGACCCTGAGGCCCTTGGGGTAGTAGGAGGTTAAGGCTCCCACTTTTTTCTAGACAATCGGCACTTTATGTCAGCCGGGTTGTCAGCCCTGCGTGATGGCCGCCTTTACCCCCAGAACAAGCGTCTGGTACTCATTTCCGTTAGAGGCTGAGTCGACCCCAGGGCCATAGTGCCGCCAGAGGATTTGGGTCAGTTTAAAAATCCTGACCCCAACGGGACTTGAACCGTGGACCCTCCGGCTTGTAGTTCAGTGCCTTAACCACCACGCTACGGCGTGCCCCCTGTGTGTTGACAATACATTTGTAATATATAATGATATTGTGAAAAGAAAATTAATGTCTGAACCAAGAATCGAACCGTGGACCTCTAGTTCTCTCCAGACTAGTGTGCAGCCCACTACACCATTCTAGACCTGGCACAAACATTAACAATTCTTTCCACATATACATATCTATAATTCTCGTTTCGTCCGCGTTTCATCCGCTGCCAACGGCCGGCTTCGTTTAAAAGTATCTATATTTGAGAAGTTTACACCAATGCTTTATAAGCAGTAAACGATGTTATTTAATCTTTTCCAATACTGTTTTTTAACACAGTTCCAATAATGGATCATATTATAATATTATACTGGTACTGTGAAAAGGTAATGTCTGAACTAGGAATCTGGAGAACTAGAGATCCACGGTTCGATTCCTGGTTCAGACATTAATTTCTCTTTTCACAATATCATTATAATATTTTAATATGATCCATTATTTATAGCAGGATTTTAATATCATAATAAATATGAAAGTTAAAGTTAATAATTTTATATTTTAAAATTCTTTTAATATTTAAAAATTAAATTAAATAAAGAAAACATCTAAACAATTAATTGTTTGTTCATTGTTGAATGGGGGCACGCCGTAGCGTAGTGGTTAAGGCACTGAGCTACAAGCCGGAGGGTCGAGGGTTCAAGTCCCGTTGGGTCAGGATTTTTAAACTGACCCAAACCCTCTGGCGGCACTATGGCCCTGGGGTCGACTCAGCCTCTAACGGAAATGAGTACCAGACGCTTGTTCTGGGGGTAAAGGCGGCCGTCACGCAGGGCTGATAACCGGCTGACATAAAGTGCCGATTGTCTAGAAAAAGTGGGAGCCTTAACCTCCTACTACCCCAAGGGCCTCAAGGCCTGTTGTGGGATTACTTTACTTTACTTTCATTGTTGAATAAAAATGTCTCAGTAACAATTAAAAAAATTGTATTATATAACAGTCTTTCTAAATAATGCCTTTTAAAATTGTGTTTTAAGTCATTGTTGTCTGAAATATAAAGCTTTCTGTTATAACTGTAATAGGAACACCTGCTTAACTTAATATTTTTAAATAAAAGTATACTAAATTCTGATTGGATGTTAAAAACAATTAACTTTTTGATTTAACTAATCAAATTTAAACCTGGTATTTAATGGACCATTAACCAATAGAATTTAAATATAAATCATGTGATGTAATAAGTTCTTTAAAATTATAACAGAATTACACTAGTCAGTCAGCATATAACTTTCATCAAGGATAGAAGCAATAACAGCTCTCCTGATAAAATGTGATATTTAATACAAGAAGAATAGTTCATCAAGAAAAGAAAAATAATTTAATTTTAATTGACGGTGAAGAATATACCACCTATAATATATATATATATATATATAATATATTTACTTGATCTGCTGGGAAATTAATAGTAAATAAATTTACAACTATTTTTACAAGAATCAGTTATTAGTGATTTTTTTAAAGTGTTTTCCTATCTTGTGTACCAACTTCGACCTTGAGAAGAGAATCCAGCTCTATCGAAAATTAAACCTAACCTGAACCAGTAATTCTTTTTGGGACACCAATCCTTCAAAATGTTACAACAACATCGGGCATGAAGAGAGTTAGCTGCTTCAAAACATTGCCACAATATGGGAAAAGAATTACTTCTTCAAAATGTCGTCACAACGTGGGGCA
>JASPKZ010003783.1:0-33916 GCA_030220185.1 Diploptera punctata
CACTTATGCCGGTGCACGGGACCTTTCGACTCTAGCCATGGAAGGGGAGAATAATTGTGGTCGTAATTCTCAAATATTACTTCAGTTTTTTAGTATTACTTATTTTATTTTATTCTCCTTTGGTTGCAATTGTTGTGTAGTCAGTAGCATTTTTTTAGAAACTTGTTCCTCAATTTTAATTGTTAACTATTTTACTTTTCCTTTAACCATAACTTTAACAATGTATATTCCATCGAGGATGTATTAATTCTCTTACAACTGTACCAGAACTCAAGTACGTTCGGATGTCAATACTCTGTACAAAAATTATCTCGAGAAAAATTACTCAGTCTTAACCTATTATAATCCAGCTGGGTGACTCGACATTGTCTGACCACCAAGAGTTTATAATGGCCTTTCACTATTGAATTCGAATCACTAATTAGGGTAATAATCTCCCCTCAACATGTGACTTATTCCATTTCACGAATTTTATCTATGAATTCAATCTTAAGTACTACTCCTCTTCCAAGATTTTATAAACACATTAATTTGCTACGAACCTCTTGGTTAATAGCACACCAAAACCACTAACAAACTAATTAATTCTATTTTCATGTCTATTCTTTATACGAGGATCCAAATACAATTTTAATCTAAGGACCAAAATTTAGTATACCAGGCCATAAAAATGTTGAGGGGAAACAGTTAAATTTTACTCCTGTAATATGATATAAAATTTGAACTTTTAAAGAAATGATTAGGGTTTATGAAAGGAGGCTGATAAACAAACCCCTGCTATAAAAAAAATTTATTATGAAACCATCAAGCAGACAGATAATTCCTACGCAAACAGTAGAGAACCAACAATAAATAAAAAATAAGAAATACAATTGGGGAATCCCGTGTTCACCCTATACTACTGATGATCGTCTACCTCTGTAGATTAACGAACATGTAATGTGAGGCCAGTCTGCCGGCTCTTGGCCAAGTTCCTTCTAGGCGTATCGAGCCATGGACCAAAACATTTTATATCTACATTTTTATAGCTTGGGTAATAATTAAGCGATTAATTCTAAAGATCCTGGTTTCTCAATCAAGAAAAAATCACTTGGAATAGACAATGTAATTAATAGGGACCATACTAAGGTCCTAAATGGTTGGTGATCACTTAATATGAAAAAAAACAGGACGTCTAAGGTACTTTTATAGAAAGTGCACTACAATGATGATGTGCAAATAAAATAATTTACGATCCAATCTAAACATAAAATCGGTCATCAACGTGATGAAATTAATAACTTTAAACAATTTAAACACATATTTGCCCCTAGAAGAGGATCTAACCAACAAAAGGAATTACGAAAATTAGGGTTTTTCAGTTTGATTTTCTATCCGAGAATATCATGCAATCGGCGGCGGTAACAGTATTTAATGATCCGCTGGTCCCGAGGGTCGCGGTTCAAAATCAAACAACCGGCCGGCAGCCTCGATGGTTTCTTCAGGCATGAGAAAAACTCAAAGGAGCAAGTCCTCCGGGAGGTCTTTAAGCCACATGGTGGTCCAAAAGAGTCTGAAGCATTGTCAGAGCTCGGGACAGATCCTTAAGCCAATGAAAGGCCTCTAAGAAATGTACAGGAAGTTTCCCGTCCTAGTACAATACTACTGATTTCTCTAGATGGATCGCTAGATGGTCAGTAGAAGGCGACGCGAACACCACAGGATCACTCAAAAAGACATCTAATAAGAACACAAGTGTACTAAATTAGTATGTATTAACAATTCTCCCACCTTTAGCGGGAGGCCCTAGATATCTGTTAAGGAAACATGGCTTACAAGAAGAAAGAAGAGAAAGAAGAAGAATATAACAGCCATGGTGGATGTTAAAACTATTCCTTACTCTCTCCAGACCGTTTTTAAATGTATATATTCATTTTAAAAGGTTGGCCTTCAAGAGATAGTGATTTATCTATACAAATTGCAAAGCACGTAGTCAATTCATACAGCATGCAGAAATCACGTGCAACCACAGTTCCGTAATTCTTCTAATCTTAGCGTAATTTAGTGGAATAAGAAAACACAAAAATGTACAAAATACATACATGGAAATATATTGACCTTATTCAGTTAGAATGTTTCTAGGTGAATCGTATTCATATGTATTTTCTATTTATTGTAGCACTTTAGTTCAAAATACTAATGCAGAAACAACTGCATCAGAGGTTAAATGCGATAGAAAATTGACAATGTACTAAAGCGTCAGGTCAGATGAGATCCCAGCCGAGGCTGATAAATCATGAGGATTTCGAACTTATTGGACAATCACGCCAGTTGCTAGTATGATTTGGGAAAAAAATCTCTTCAATGAATGGAAAAAAAAAATCTATTATCGTCGGATCTATATAAGGAGATAGAACTGATTTGCAACAACTAGAGTGTCTCATTCTATCAAACTTCGTACAAATTGTCTAACAAAATATACTAGTAAGCAGATTACACCTATATAACAACATTGTAGCGATCCTCAATAGGTTTTAGAAGAGGCAGATTTATTATAAGACAGATTTTTAGAAATTAATGCTATTGTGACTTGTACTTAGAAAACTATGTAGACTTATAAAAGCATACGATTCAATTAAGATGGAAAGTTTATAGCATCCTGCTGAATTCGGACTTCCTAAAAGTTTCGACTTATACGAATGTCTGTAAATGGCGCAAGGAGTAGGGTTCTGTAGGCAAACAGTTTCGGATACTTTGAATTCACATGGTTTTAATCAAGGAATGCACTATCAATAATTTTGTACTAGAGCATGCAATCGAATCTTTAGAGGTGAAGAGGCTTACAACTCATGGTATTAATATGCTATAGTTTATGCTGAGTGTAGTACTATTGGGTGATGTCACAGCAATACTAAGTCAACACCACACCCACCACACACACTATTTAGTGACACTAAGAAATTTGGGACTGTAGTAAATATTAATTAAACTAAATGTGATCACACACACAAATACGTTAATAATGGAAATGGGACAGCAATGACAAATGAGGAATTTTTGAGGAAGTGCTGATTCAATCCTCGACAATATCACAAATAGGGCGAGACGCCAAGAATTAACAAGGCACAAATTCTGGAAATGCGTGTTATTATGGCATTATTAGGGACTCTTGTTGAAACCCACCTCATTAAAAAAGAACATTAAACTGAAAATATTATATAAACTATTATTCTATCAATATCTTATATGGATGCAAAAATGGGCTCTCCTTAAGGGAGGAAGGAGACGACTAGGATTTTGATCATAAGTTCTCAGGAAATTTTTGGACCAAAGAGAATGAACATACAGCCGAATGAGAAGACTACAAAACGGTGAACTGCCTAGTCTTTATAGAAGCCAGAAATAATAAACAGTATGTCTCCGGCTGCGATGGCAGGACATGAGGCACAATGGTAATGAAAGACGTGCATGAAGCTCTTGTAGGAACACCAGAGTTAAACTCGCAGTTGTAGACCATGAATGAGAAGAATTGCTTTAACCATGATTTTAGGGAAGAGATTATACAGGGAATTATTGGAAAACGGTTTTGCGATAGTGTCAGTGGCGTTAATTCGCACTTTTAGTTAATTGGGTTCGATTTTTCTTTGCTCTCTATAAACATATAAATTTTGTGCACATTTCTGTATTAAAGTATTGTTTATATTTAGTTGTCCATGTTATTTTGCATTGAAATTATCGTTCTGTTTCCAATTGGATGCGCGCTTAACATGTACCTGATCAATAAAGGTAATAGCTCCAATGAATATGTGGCTCAACTGCCTTCTACTAGATCTTGATTTGCGTTTTCTTCCTCTTCACTCTAGTTCTTCTTTTGTCTTTCCTAACATATTTAATATTTTAAACTTTTCAAAAATTTTTAAACATATATTAGACCTTTTGAAGGATTTATTTAAATATGCAATCACAAATTATGATACTGTGAGACAATATTCTGGTGTTTGGTTGTGCTATTTCTTTCACGAGTATATTACTAGTCTCTGATTTTTTTATCGCTGTTTTGGGTTATCGTTTGATGGATCAGGGTTAGGGAGTGATAAGTATAGTTATACACCCATTTTTTTTAATAAAAGTTGGTAATTTTTATATATTATACTTTTTTAAACAAGATTTTGGGATTTATTTCACATATTGTAATTTAAATTTCATAGCGACAGATAGTAATAGAGGATTATAATCTATGTGGTTCGATTACCGTTGGCTCTATAAACTCTGGCGCATGCGCACTGTTGTTCTATAGAACTTTGAAAATATTTGACGCTAGTTTAAGTGCAGTTTTTCCAACCATTTTTTATTTAGATATAGGCTGGTTTTCAAGAACCAAGCTCTCTAGTCCACGCTATCTCCGTCTTCTTTAAGCTAAGGCTCTCGTCTTCCAATTGTTCCCTGATTTTTTAGAAAATAAATTTGTTAGCACATGATGTTGAATAGAGTGAGTCAGACTAGGTTCTTCATGACCCATACAATTAACCAGGGACGACAGGCTGTGAAGTCGCTCTTCACGGGGAGTTTGGTTCTTGAATCTGGAGGCTGAGTTACTTTGCCCTCGATATTGACGTGTTGTGGTGATGAATGTCTCAGGAGAGTCCCTAATCCTAAGCTTAATCTAAACGAGTATGATGATGATGCTTTGCGATGGCCACATGATTTCGGGGACCGTTTGGACCTTAAAGTTTTCCTGACATTTGTCTTACAGATGAGGAAAACTCCCGATAAAAACCTCATCCAGAAAAACTGTCCCGACCGGGATCGCACCCGGGCCCGCTGCGTAACAAAGCAGCACGCTACCTCGAGACCACAGCGGTGGACTATATTTTTTAAACCTTAAATTGGCAAAACACAAATTTCTTCTGTTAGTTATTTGAAATGAGATACCTTGGGAGGACTGCAGGATACACACTACTAGATCACAAAAAAATGAAGACATCTTAGAAGAATTGCACATGGGACCTTTAGAAAACAAAATTTTTGATTATAAGTCAAGATGGATGCAACATGTTCATCGAATGGAAGATCACAAGATACCAAAACAAATGTTCAAGTCTATCCAACCTGCAGGGAAGAAGAAGACCAGGACGTCCACTCAAAAGACTTTTGGATGGTGTTTCTCTTGAGACCGAAACAGGTCAACAAATGGCCTAAATTCGTGAATGTATTATGATGATGATAGTTATTTGAATATAGCGGACCGCAGTGAAAACGTAATATTGTATAACTAGGTATATTTTATAATTAGACACACATTTAAGTGGTTTCTTTTTGTTCGTTTTCTTCTGATTTATTTAAAATATTAAATTAACTGAAGCAGCTGATGTAACCAAAAGGATACATTACGAATTTAAGGGTTAATATTGATGTCTTCGATTAACCCAAGGTAGTGGAGAAGACGGCTTCATGAATAACAGAATGAGTTAAAAGATTGAATTTACAACAAATAGTAGCGGTATTTGAAATATAACATTTAAATTTGGCAAAAAGTTAGAGATTGGACAAAAATAAATGCAAGAATTGAATTATTTAATATCTTTAAATATCTTGGATCCATTTAAAGGTCCAAAAAAGTAGTTCAACCAAAAAATGTTAGAAAGGAATGCGTAAAGATAGAAAATTATTGGCATGCTGAATTCCAATCCTACGGAGTAAAAAAGATATTTAAAATTGAACGAAAAATATTGTCATATCTTTCTTTTGGTTAATCCTTAAATAGGCCAAACACTATTTTCCCGTACCAGTTATTTTGTAAGGCCGCAGTGAAGGAGTTTTTTACTTCGGTTTCAGGTTAATCTCCGATTCTACTGGTCGGATTTACGCTGATTTTTGGAGAAATGCATTCCTGTATGTATCCAATCATAATGACAATTTTATTCGCATTGCCCATCTACGGTTCTTCATTTTACTTCAATAAAAGACCATATTTCGAGTTTTCTTTGCGAAAACTAAAATTTTTGGCAGCATAAAGCAATTTTTAATTTCGTTTCAAGTGAACTACTTCTAATGGTTTGATGCTTGTGCTTGTTTGATGGGGATCGACTTTACGTTTTTAATGGCAGTGCTATATTCAGAGTTTTGTTTGGTAAAAATATGGAACACAACATCTAGGATCGATGATATGTAATTTTTAAATATTTTCATGACAATTTATAGCTTTATTCCTTCGCAAATCGAAAAATCTAAATGCAAAAAAAAGTTCTGGAGGATTTTTTATGTAAAAAGTGAATATTTTTTCCAAATAAATAAGTCACTATTTAGAGGATTCCATTATTTATAGGCCTATGGGACATATTTTATAATGCAGTGGTCTTTCTTTCAACCTTAGGTAACGAAAAATAATTCGGAAATCTTTGTGTTGAAAATATTTTATATGGCGTTGAATCTGGACTTAGACCAAGTTACATGTATATAAATCTTGACTAACATTGTGAATTAACTTTGGCGAGCGTAGAGTGGCAAGGAGAAAAAAAATTAAAATCAAGAAAGAGATATGAAACTCTGCTAAGAATATTTGGAATTGAAAACAAAAAATTGAGAGCAGTTTGGGGCGTGTTAAAAGGATACGGGAAGGAATAATTCCGAACAAAATGACAACGGAATGCCGAAGTGAAAGGAGAATGTAGTCAAGAGGAGTATGAACAGAAAGAATACAAGTAGAAATTTTATGGATGAATAAATTAGTTTTAGTCTTAATTTTAACTAACATTAACTGGTTGCATTATAGATCGTAATATAATAGAGGATTATATTTTGATCAAAATTTTATTTAGTATTTAATATTAGAGTTAACTGTAATTGTTATATTCTGATGTAATGTAATGTTTGCCCTGGTGAGTGGAAGAGAAGCCACCATGGCCTTAACTCCACCAGGCTAAATAAATAAAATAAAAAAATAAATAAATAAAATCGAATAATAAATTCTATTAGCAGAAGAGATTCGCTTATATCACCACTTTCTGCGTAAGAAATCTTTAAAATTTAAAAAAGGTGGAACTTTTTTGGCCCCTAAAGGTTATCTAGCTACGAATGGAAATTAATTATTTTACAGTAAAAACTAAAAAATTAAAGGTATTTTTAAAATTTGATTTTAACAGTAAATTGATATTTATATAAATTATAATGAAAAAATCTTATATGCCTCCTACCTTAAAAGACGATACTGCATTAGCTCCTTCTTCAAGAATAATGTTCTCTCACTAGTGGTCGATCGCGTTCTGAAACATATTTCTCACTAAATTTATATTTACTTAACGAAAATCAGGTTACACAACTAAACAAATAAAAAATTATAGAGGCAGGTTTCTCATCTTAATCGCGAAGTTAACCGTTATAAAAGGTATTTAAGTTTTATTTTTTGTTAAAACAAAAAAGTAAATATAAGAAACTGCATAAAAACAAAATCGGTAAACAAATATTTAAAAAAGGAGACTTACAGAAAATTGTGGTGGAAAATATTGATAAAGTCGCGTTCATAAAAGTTGCTATGCTATAACACAAAATTTATAGTAATAAATAGCGTAAAACTCTTATAATACTTCTCTTGAAGAATAACTGAATATTTAAAAAATTGTTCTTGCCTATTATTTAAAATTCCTAATCAAAATTCCTTAAATTACAATTGGTAATACAGTTGTCCCCATTAATATTTGATTTCATCTCAATAATATCTACAGTTTATTATTATTATTATTATTATTATTATTATTATTATTATTATTATTATTATTATTATTATTATTATTATTATTATTATTATTATTGTTATTATTATTATTGTTATTATTATTGTTATTATTATTATTACTATTATAGTAATTACCTAAATTCTAATGCAATGAATTATACGAATCTTGCAATATTTGGAGATACACACAGTACATGTCCCTATTCGTGCAAAAATCTCCAATAACAATTTATTAATTTGGAATTCAGGCATACATAGGCCTACACAAGACATTAGGAACTGCCGGACATTAGTTTCCTTTAAAACAAATTTACAAATTTCTTTTGTATTTGGTCTTCCAGCGGATTTATAGATGGTTTCTGATTTTTTTGATTCTCTAATTGATATTGACTTGATTCATTTTAATTTTAGTTTAATTTGTATAAATATTTACTTATTACTAGCCAATACCCGGCGTGCGCTGCTACGCCTAAATAAATGAAAATTAATGTGCTTTTATGTTTAGTTGAATAAGTAAAAGGAAAAATAATTATAAATGTATATCGTGATTATTTTAAGATTCCCCGTACTGATTACTTGGTATTGCCCGGGAATCTACTTTTCTCGATCTTCTTGGCATAAATGAGCTAAAAGACAAAACTCATTATAAGTTATCCATAAAAGATTACCGGCCATGTGCTGCTATCCTTTCACAGGAATATACTCATCACGATCTTATGGCATAAATGAGCTAAAAGACAAAATTGGTTATTTTGAATTATCCGTAAAAGAATACTCGCCATGTGCTGCTATGCTTTCACAGGAATCTACGTACTTGTCTCGATCTTCTTGGCATCAAGAAAGACAAAAATGGTTATTGTGAGTTATCCGTAAGAGATAACATCACAAAAGTGGCATTTGATTGGAACCCCCAAGGATTGAGAAGCCGAAGAGAAAGACCTAGGCAACGTGGAGTAGTACCATCAGGGATGAAGCTGACAGGCAGGGATGAATTCTGGAATTAAATTAAGGCATTAGCAAACAATAGAGAGTGCGTTGGCGAACTTTTATCAAGGCCCTATGCTTCCCAGTGGAGTGATCAGGACTACTACTACTACTACTATATCGTTAAAAATATATAAAAAAACAGTACTTACAGAAATATCTCATGCATTTACAAAAAGACTATGCTATGACATACAATGTCCTCCAAAATGTTCAACATTATAAAGTTAAGGAGATAAATTAGCTGATGGGTGGTGCCTGACAGCATGAAACTGTCTAAACTATATAAAAAAAGTAACGTTTTCTTAAAACAATTCCGAAATGTACAAATTGTTACAAAAAATAAATTTAAAAAATAAAAATTTCACTTCAGTGCACCCTCAAATATGCCAATTAGACACGTCATGTTTGGGTGATTGATTATTATTATTCATTTTTCTTTTCTTCTTTAAATTTTAAGTATATGCTTTCGAATTTTTTTAATCGCTTTTGTTGTACCTATCAATGCTGATAATTATTTCTCATGATTTTTCTATCTTAGAATTTTTTAGAGCTGCTGCCGTGTTTCCGTGCCAAACTTCCAAAGCCTACGATCTTGAGCATGTTCAATGCTTAACCCCCTTGCTTGCATTGCTATCCTCGTGCTTTCCTTCCATGTTAACTTTGGTCGGTTGCCATTGATATAGTTGTTTCGGTCATAGCTCATCTTCCATTCTTAAATATGTCCTTTAAATCCTTCTCCTTAATTATTCCAATTATGCTTTCTTCTGCTTCCATTATGTTTTTAATTTCTTTAAGTGTGAGATGTTCTAATTTTGACTTCCTGGAACTTCTGTGCAAATAATCCATTTCGAGAGCTATTATTCTATTCTAGTAGTAGGCTTACTTATTGGTGTAGCACTTATTCATTATTTTTATAGAAAACAAATTCATAAAATTACAAAATGTAAATTATGAAAATGCTCTGTTCAAATATGAATTTGTAACATACTTACAAATACATTATACATTTAATAATCCGTTGCCGTACACTACAGCCGCCGGATCTCCGGCTCTGAAGTTTAGGTTATACGAGGGGTAAAGGGAGAAACTCGCCCTCTATTGCCAATAAGAAAATAGTTTTGTGAGAGTAGATGTCTGCCACAACCAATCACTGCTCTTGACGCAGCTATAGCGCGCTAGTAAGGTTTGAAATTGCTGAGATATTGTCAGCTTTATGTCTGCTAACCGCATACATAAAGCTGCCCCTCCCACTGAATATCTGAATATCCATATCGGCAACACTGCCGTGAAAACGTCAGGACTGGAGAATCAGTGGCTGGGATATAGCATAGTCACCTTTCACTCTTGGAATCCGGATTCGATTCCGGAGGAGTAGGCGATTTTAAATCTCCACCTTGCGTCTTGAGTATGTACTCTGTGTTGCGTTAAAACATATAAAAAGAAAAACGCTGAAAAAAAACGGGGAAATCAGTAAAAATTCAGGGAACTGCGTAAACTAAACGAATTACTCGGCAAGTCCGAATTTACTGCTTTACGGAATATGTCTTCAGTTTGTTAATTTAATTGTATGGCATTCAATTAAATTAAGAGAAAACAAACATGAGGTTCCTAGATTTTTTTTAAATTTCAGGTTTCGGGTAAACCTCCTATTCTGTAGGTCAGATATGGCTGAGTTTTGGAGAATGACTTTCTAGTTTTATTTCAATAGCATACACCGAGTTTCATTGAGAAAAACGGAAAAGTGTGACCGCTAGAGCTATTTTAATTTTGCCCTTCAGGCTAACCCTCACTCTTAATGCTCTGATTTAGCTGATTAACAAACTCGACCTTGATTTTTTTAAATTCATTCTGATTTACCGAGTTTTTATTAAAATAATGCTGCCGCTAGATCGTTACTAGAATTTTGTTAACAAGTAGTTGAATTTCAATAACTAGGAACAATAATTACAAACATAAATAAAGCGGAGAAAGGAATTAAACACTGTAAATTAGCTCAGGATAGGGATGTATGGAGAGCTTATGTCCGCGCGGCCATGAACCTACGGGTTCGATAGTGCCAGTCAGTAAGTACGTAAATGTATGTTATTTATTATGGAGACTCTTGTCATCCCAACTTTTTAAAAATAATTAAAGTAAAAATACACGAAAATGTTATTCTTCCAGTTATATGGATGCAGTGGGCCCGGGTTCGATCCCCGGTCGGGACAGTTTTTCTGGGTGAGGTTTTTATCGGGGTTTTTCCTCACCTGTAAGTCAAATGTCAGGAAAGCATTAAGGCCCAAACGTCCCCGAAATCATATGGCCATCATCATCATCCTTCACCGGTGTGGAAAGTAACGAGAAGCTACCACACCTACAGTCCCCTAGTAAAGCTGTAAAGCATAGCATGAAAAATGCTATGATTGCAGTGAAAGACCTACCCTCGGGCAGAATTGCTATGGATGGATATATATGTGAAACATGAACTTTTACTTTAAGGGAAGTGAAAATATTACTTTTGCATTAGAGATGAACAGATAAGTGGATAGAGAAGACTGCATAACATTGAGCTACATGGAATTTATGGAAACAATATGTAATATAAAAAGTTAAGCCTGATAGCCTGCAATGGGCAGGGCATATGGCACGGATGGGAAATGAAAAAATGTGCATGCAAACTCCTTGTCAGAAAACCCGAGGGAAGGTGTCCAGTAGGCAGGCCAAGAATGAGGTGGGACAATGATATTAGTCATAATTTCAGGGAGATAAATTATACATTGGAAAGCATTAACTCAGGATAGGGATGTTGGAGAGCTTATGTCTGCGCGACAATGAACCTCCGGATTCGATAATGCTAGTGATTTAGTTAGATAGAGCGTTAACAGTCACAAAAAAATACACACACGCACACATAAACACACACACACACACACATATATATATATATCCACTGCTGTGGTCTCGAGATAGCGAGCTGCCTTGTCACGCAGCAGGCCCTAGTATGTTCGATCGCCGGTCGGGGCAGTTTTCTGGTGAGGTTTTTATCGGGGTTTTACCTCACCTGTAAAACAAATGTCAGGAAAACTTTAAGACCCAAACGGTGCCCGAAATTATATGGCCATCATCATCATCATCCTAATCATTATCATCATCATCATCCTTCACCGGTGTGGAAAGCAATAGGAAGCTACCACACCTACAAGTCCCTAGTAAAGCTGCAAGCATAGCATGAAAATGTTATGATTGCAGTGAAAGACCTGCCCTCGGTCAGAATTACTATGGATATATATATATATATATATATATATATATATATATATATATATATTCTCAATTCAGGAGAGGCAGCGAGACATCGGTCGAATTGCCGTCTAGTGGCTACTATAACAAGCAAGCATTTTAAACAAAATTTTTACCGGTATATAATAATATATACCGGTATATAATAATTTAAATTTATTATGTATATGTCCTTCACTGCAATCATAGCATTTTCATGATATGCTTTTCAGCTTTACTAAGGAATTATACCACACCTATAAATCTAGTAAAGCTGCAAAGCACATCATGAAAATTCTATGATTGCAGTGAATGACCTGCCCTAGGGCAGAACACTAAAGAATAGTATATATATATATATATATATGTGTGTGTGTGTGTGTGTGTGTGTGTGTATGTGTGTGTACAATTTTCGTGATCATTTTCGGTGTCAAGAAAGTGTGGTCGATATTGAAAAATATATATCTTATATATAAAAATCAATGTTTGTTTGTTTGTTTGTTTGTATTCTATGCGCGGTCATACCGTTGATCCAATTTTGATGGGGTTTTTACAAAATGTTCAGAAGATTCCCGGGATGAACATAGGCTATAAAAGAGTTGTGATATTCAACCCCTTTACTCCTAAAAATCAAGTGAAAAAATGAAATAAAGTCCTTATTTTGACGCTTAAATGGCTTACGCTGCCTAAACCATAACAAATACATCAAATTAATATACACAGAATTGAATATCTCAAAAAACTCTACAAAAAAGTCCGCGACAGCATATGTTTATCTTTTACGGATAACTCACAATAACCATATTTGTTTTTCATTGATGCCAAGAAGATCGGGATAAGTCGATTCCCGGACAAGCGTGCTCTGCCATGCTGTTCATCCGATTGAGATGGGGATTTTTGAAAAATGTTCAGGAGAATCCGGGGATGAACATAGGCTATAAGACAGCTATAATACTCAACCCCTTCACCCCTAAAAATCACCCTTTGTAGTGAAAAGTCCCTATTTTGACACTTAAATGGCTTATGCTGCCTAAACCATAACAAATACACCAAATTAATGTACATAGAATTGAACATCTCAAAAAACTCTACAAAAAAGTTCGGGACAGCATATGTTTATCTTCTACGGATAACTCATAATAACCATTTTTTGTATTTCATTGATGCCAAGAATATCGGGATAGGCTGATTTCCGAACAGTGGACGGTTGGTGGTAAAAACACAGTAACATTTATTTATTTATGCGTAGCAGCGCACGCCGGGTATTAGCTAGTATATATATATATATATATATATATATAATATTTTCTTAAGTACATCCTCAAAAGTTCAATTCCTTCGGAATTCTCTAGAATAAAAGTTTGACAATTGAAAAATATGTTTAAATACAGTAATAAAAAATGTTGACTGTCCCTATCATATGGAATTTGAGACTACTTTTTTCTGAGACTTTTTCCATAGAAGACATTATCAACTATTGATATTGGATCACTTTAAGGTCATACGCTATTGTGGTCTATAAGAAATTTATCCTTTTGTTTACTTGGTCCCAACCTAATATTTTTTAAACAACACTGTAATCTACTCGTAGATGTAAATGTTATTGTACGTTATTACAACTTAAGGCATAATAATAGTACAAACAAAAACATTATATTTGACTTAGTAAAGTGGAAAACAAACCCTCACAGTCTTAATTTAACAAAGTTTGTTAGTATTTAATTTAACGACGCTAGTTAAATCAATTTATTAGAGTCGCAGTTCAAAGCTGAGCATGGAAGAGCAATCGCTTTTTCTCTGAGGTATTTTATTTAACGCGTGACGAAGGATGCTACAATCAGATTGTTCATGACTTTAATAGTATATTACGAGATTGGGAAGTGGTATTTACAGAATCGAGGAAAATGTTTAAAACCCGAGCGACACCGAGGTTTTCAATTTCCGAGATTCTGTAAAACACTTCACAAACTTGCGTTGTACATTATTTTTTGCGCGATGGTGTTTTCAAAATAATAAATAATCATCATCATCATCCGGTAACATGGCAGCTGCCGCCGTCTTCCGGAAACCAAACGCCATTCCTCTCTATCCATTGATCTTCCTCCATTCCTCTGATATTCATAGCTGCTTGTACCCCTTCTATCCAAGTTTTCTTTGGTCTTCCTCTCTTCCTCCTTTCCATTGGGATCCATTCCATAACAATTTTTGGCAATCCGTCAGTCTCCCATCGGACGCCTCCCCAGGTGGCGGATAGGGGAATGCTCACCAGATATGGCGGGTACTGGGGAAATAAAATACCCAGGGCGGACCAAAACTAGCGCTGCTGCCTTGCAGTAAGATACTGGACTATCAAAGGCTAGAGTAGGAAAACCTTGAACAAAAATTACCCGTCCCCCAGGTTGGGGGTTGATGCATCGGACCAGATCCTCGTTCATCATAAAAAGAAAAAAAATGCTAAAAAAATCAAACAACATGCCTCGGAAAAACACTCTAGGACGATTAAAGCTAATAAATAATAGTAAAATAATAACATTTGTATTGGAAATATTTGCGTTCAATTGACTGGCGTTAGCAGTCTGGCCAATGTATATATGCTAAATGCCGAAAATAATTGTTGAGATTACAGCAGGCCTTGATATCAATCTCGCATAAAATGCTGCAATTATGAATGATTGTAATCAAAACGACGACATTGAAGAAGCGTGGGAAGTTGGGTGTGCTACTTTAGTGCCAGAGAAATCTAAATTAAGATACGAAAAACATAAATTTGATTCAGAAAGTGGGTGGAGGAGAAGAATTGTAGTGTAAGTGAAAAAAGTATGGTTCCTTATTTCGCTTAGGAGTGAAACATTAAAGTCTCCAGCGAGTTTGTGGTCAGAATATTCAATGCTGATGACAATGATAAATTTAAAACAAGGTATCAATATTGCAGATTTTGTTACACTTACTCAAAAAGAAGAATATTGGACGTAAAGCTAAAAAGTCTAAAAGTTTTCAGTAGAATTTTGTTAAGATACTTTCAATAAAGTTCAGTTCATTTAAAATGCAGCGATTTATTTCGTATAATATATATTAACACTACCTTTTGGATATAAAGGGCAGTAGTTTTACTTCCCGCACGTGGGTTGTAATATGTAATATTACAGTATAGTTATTTAGTTTGGCAACCCCGAAATGTAGGAAGTTGAACTTCAATCATGGTCGCCATTGCTGGTAAGTACGACAAAACGCACTATCGCACAAAAAATAAATTATCGATCATCTAATATTGACGATAAATTAAGAATCTTGAAATGGTTCACTAATTCTAACCATATCGATACTTTAACAAAAGTACAGAAGAAAATGAATTGAAGATATCTACAGAGAAAACAAAAATTATAGCATTTCAAGATGTAGATCCTGTCAGAAGTAAAATTGTACTTGGCAACAAAATTTTGGAGCAGATGAATAATTTTACATATCTAGGATCCAATATCTTATATGAAGAAGAAAAGGATGTAAATGAAAAAATATCAACATTTTTAAGGATATTAGGGTTAAGAAATTCTATCTTCAAGCCACAGTTAATCCAAAAATATGCAAGATTAAACATGTATAAAACACTGGCTATTCCAACTCTTCTGTGTGGTAGCGAAGTATGGACGTTGAAACAGAAGGATATATAATAATAATAATAATAATAATAATAATAATAATAATAATAATAATAATAATAATAGCTTTATTTTACCTGGCAGAGTTAAGGCCTTAAGGCCTTGTCTACCACTCAACCAGGTTAAAAAAAATACAAAAGAAAAGTCTTAAATCTAAATTATATATATATATATATATATATATATATATATATATATATATATATATAGATACTGAGATCTGCCGATATGAGATACCTTCGGAAGACTAAGGTTACACACTACTACATCATAAAAAATGAAGACAGTCTAGAAGAATTGCTCATGGAACTTTCAGAAAACAAAATTTCTAATTATAAGTCAAGATGGATGAAACATGTTCATCGAATGCAAGATCACAGGATACCGAAACAAATATTAAGCTATCAACCTGCAGGCATAAGAAGACCAGGTCGTCTATTCAAAAGACTTTGAATTGTGTTTCTATTGAGGCCGGTCAAGGCCAACAAATGGCTTAAATTCATGAATGGGCTATGATGATATGATCGAACTTGTCGCTTGTTGTCAACAAGTCTATTTACGTTTCTACTATAGTTATTTTTAACGTGCATGTTTACTGGACATTTCAACTTGGTGAAAAAATATATTGCATTTCCTTATATTTCGATACATCTGTGGAGGTTAGATTACTGTTTGGGTACGTTAGCTACAATTATTTTACGTTATTTTCCATTAGGTCCGCGTTTGTCATAGGTTGGCTTTTTGTTTCACCAGTTGTACTAGAAATGTTCTAACGATAACAAGGCCATTTAAGTTAGATTTATGTTAATGTCTCATTCGTTCTTAATGAATTTCCAGGATTCCTTTTTAAAGACATATATTTACGTCCACCGCTGTGGTCTCGAGGTAGCGTGCTGCCTTGTCACGCATCGGGCCCGGGTTCGATCCCCGGTCGGGACAGTTTTTCTGGGTGAGGTTTTTATCGGGGGTTTTCCTCACCTGTAAGATAAATGTCAGGAAAACTTTAAGGCCTAAACGGTCCCCGAAATCATACGGCCATCGCAATCATCATCATTCATATTCATCTTAGGTTAAGCTTAGGATTAGGGACTCTCCTGACGCACCACTATCATGACCCATCATACATCGGGGCAACGTAACCCCGCCTTCCAGGCGCCCCAACCTCAGAAGTTGGTTACAAGTACGCCATGCCAGGAGAGAAACCAGGAATGTCGAAAGACAAACCTGGGGCATTTGGAAAAAAATATATATATATTCTTCTTCTTTTCTTCTTCTTCGGCTTTCCCCCACTTACAGGTTTGCCGTCTTCAGTTTCCATTTTTTTCTATCATTCCAATCTCATCCTTGCAAATTCCTATAATCCATTATAGTTCTGACTTAGGTTTTACATTTACATCTTGGTCTGCTACGTTTATTTCTTCCAGGGGGTGGCCATTGCTATATATTATTTAGCAAGGTTTCATTTTCCATTCTCTGTACATGGTCATACCATTTAAGAGTTTGATTTTCAACCCTCTTAACAGATGTGGTGACATTCATTTCTCTCCAAATAAATTTATTTCTTATTTTATCCTGTCTTGTTATTTGAAGGCTCATATTCTTCTTCTTATTTGGTGTTACAGCCCGATTAGGCCTTAACCTTCTCTATGGCCTTTTTCCATCCTTCTCTATCCATTGCCAACTCCCTCCAGTTTCTTTATTCCAAATCCTATCACATCTGCTTGTACACAATTCCACCATCTTGTTGTTGGTCTTCCTCTTAATTTGGTTCCATTTGGATTGTTTTTGAAGACAAGGTTTCCATCCTTATGATATGTCCTAACCATCTCAATCTTTGACATCTTATATGTGTTTCCAAATCCAATTCCTTATGCAATTCATATATCTCATCGTTGTATCTGGCTGTCCATCCATCCTCTGTTTAATTGCTCCGAAAATCCTCAAGATTTTCAACTCTTCATAAATAATAATTTGAAACACTAATTGGTTATAAACAAAGTACGTAAAATGTCATTCTTCCAGTTACGTAGATGCAAAAATGGTATCTTGCTATAAGAGAATGTATTTTATATATTTCAAAATAAACTGACTAACTCACTGGTACTATCGAACCCGTAGGTTCATGGCCGCGCGGACATAAGTTCACCATACACCCGTATCCCCAGCCAATGTATTTCAATCATTCCCTGTACAGTCTACTTCCCTCAAATCATAGTTAATATTATTCTCCCATCTCATTCTTGGTCTACCAACTGGACGTTTACCCTCTGGTTTTCCTACAAGAAGCTTCCATACACCTTTCATCCTCCGTACGTGCCACATGTCCTGCCCATTGCAGTCTACGAGACTTAACTGTTCTTATTATATCTGCCTTCCTATGCATATCATGTAGCTCATTATTATGAAATCCTCTCCATTCACCCGTCTGTTCATCTCTTTTTGCCCCAAACATTTCCTAAGAACTTTATTCTCAAATACTCGTAATCTCCTTTCCTCCCTTACAGTAAGAATCCATGTTTCGCACCCTTATAATATAACTGGGACAATAGCACTTTTATATATTTTCAGTTTAACGTTTTTTGAAAGGAGTTGAGACGTCAAGAGTCCCTGTAATAGATAACAGCACGCATTTCCAGAATTGAGCCTATGTTTAATTTCTTTGTGCATCTCATTCTTATTTGAAGTTATTGTTCCTACGTATTATTTAGAAATTCAAACAAATTTTGCAAATATAAATTTCAATAGAATTTTTATACATTTAGTTAGGCAAATATAAGATAGTGCCGTATAGTATTACATAAAACAGACAATGTACATTTACAATAGCCAATTTTGTCGGTCCATCCAATCTCCTGGTTTTAGATGTTTATCCTTCATGTATAAACATATTCCCTGACTCCAGGAGGTTTTAGATTTTCCTCTGCCTCGTCTTCCCTCAGGTTTCTAATCCAAAACACATTTTGGTAGCCGACCCACTTCCATTCGTTGGACATGTCCGTACCATCTTAATAGCTGAGCTTTAATATAATCTAAAATAGGTCTTCAATCTTTATATCCTCCCTTATAACTGAGTTGCTATTTTTTTCTCTTCTTGAAATTCTTGCTGCACTTCGTATAAAATCCATTTCCGTTGCCAAAAGATACTATTTTTTTTTTGTTGTTAATAGCCAAAGTTCAGCTCCATACGTAATTATGCTTTTAACAATTGTATGATATATATTAATTTTATTTTTATTACTTATATTTTTATCCCACAATATTCTATTGAGGCAAGCAATTGCAAATATTTCATTATTATTTCTATTTCATATTTTCTCTTCATAACTTCCATTTTTATTTATTTTAATACCTAAATATGTGATCTCACTACGAAATTTTGTTTGTCCAGTCTCCAATATTAAATTTTGTTCTGGTTCACCAATTGATAAATATTTTGTTTGCTTCATGTTCAAAATTAATCCCCATTTATCATATTCTTCTATTAATTTTCTAGTCATATATTCTAAATCTTCTGTCAAATTCTTCCTTATTAAGGGCATATCAGGCTCTTAGCTGCAGTAAAAACAACTGATCTAAGGATGGACACCTGAAAAAACCCTTGTCCTCCAGGTTGGGGGTTGATGCGGTAGGCCAGCTCCCTCCCATCAGAAAAAAATAGTGCTAAAAAACCTAATAATACTGCAATAATGATTAAGAAAGTTAAGATTCTTTTAAAACGTATTTTTAATACTTCTGATTCGATAAATATTAAAATTGATAATTCCTATAATACCATACCATAATAACCTGGAAGAATAACATTCAACATTCAATGAGGAAATTTGATCAAGACACAGAGGACGGAGAATGACGAAGAACTTTAATATAAGGGAAATTTGTGAATGTGTATTACAAACTGATAATCTCTATTTATGTATTTTCTTAAAACTCGTGTTAATTATTAAGATTGGTTGGAGAAAAATCTCTGACGAGAGAAATTCTCAATTAAGAAAAAAAATTCCCGTAACATTAACAGTGACTTTAAAATGGTTCGTTTTGTACGAGATCATCCTGGAATACATTTTTATTAAATTAATAAGTGGAGAGAAAAATGTACACATGAGTCGGAATTTGAACCAAGATCTCCAGATTTTCACGCGCCGTTCTATCTTTGAGATAGTAAAGTAAGTAAAGTGATCCCATAACAGGCCCGGAGGCCCTTGGGGTAGTAGGAAGTTAAGGCTCCCACTTTTTCTAGACAATCGGCACTTTATGTCAGCCGGGTTGTCAGCCCTGCGTGACGGCCGCCTTTACCCCCAGAACAAGCGTCTGATACTCATTTCCGTTAGAGGCTGAGTCGACCCCAGGGCCATAGTGCCGCCAGAGGGTTTGGGTCAGTTTAAAAATCCTGACCCCAACGGGACTTGAACCCTCGACCCTCCGGCTTGTAGCTCAGTGCCTTAACCATTACGCTACGGCGTGCCCCATCTTTGAGATATTTAGGTGAAATTCCCAGAGAAAGCACAAATTATCCTTTCTTTAATTTGCTAGTTCTCCGAAATCAGTGAAACTTGCATCATCTTTACGCCGACGACTTACGGATTTACATGCACTTTAGGCCTGACGAAATTAATGAATATATTGACAAAGTAAACACTGACCTCAGACATATATCTTTATGGTCCAGGCAATTTGGGCTAAAACTAAATGTAAACAAAACGCAAGCAATAATTATCTGACATCCAAGACTATTACACTCCATAAACAATGGCAATATGCTAGTTTCGACCTAATCCTTTGGTATTAACTTACCCTAATTATATTTTGGTTGAAACCAAAATAGAGGTATATTAAAGATTATTCCCTCCATGGTATCTTTACCTTGTCGTGGTGGAGTGGCTTGCGTGCTTAAATGATCCTGAGAGTTATGCCGGCGGTAGCATTGCTGCCGATAGGGTTACCCATGCCGGACTGGTCGAAGGTGATAAGCCAGGCGAAAAAAGTACCTTGGGCGAAAGAGTGACGATCTTTCACCGTAAAAATACAACCGTCAAGAAATGCGGACATGGGTTCATCTGGGGTAAAATTTTCCGGAGGTCAAATAGTCCCCCATTCGGTTCTCCGGGCGGGGACTACTTCAGGGAACCCATGCCAAAGACTTATACGAATGTGTCTAAATAGCTCAAATAGTAGGGTGCGTGTAGGCAAACAGTTTTCGGACACTTTTGAAATCCAGAATGGGTTGAAGCAAGGAGATGCACTATCTCCTCTACTATTTAATTTTGTACTAGAGCATGCCATTAAATCTTTAGAGAATGAGGAAGGCTTACAACTCAATGGTATTAATAAGCTGTTAGTTTATGCTGATGATGTAGTACTATTGGCCGATAGCGAGGAGATACTAAAGGCCAACACGCACACACTATTGAGTAACACTAAGAAATTAGGACTGGAAGTAAATATCAGTAAAACTAAATATGTGGTCACACGTAGAAATTCAGTATATAATGGAAATGGACAGCTAATGACAAATGAGGGAAATTTTGAGGAAGTGGCTGAATTCAAATACCTAGGAACAATAATCACAAATAGGAATGAGACGCACAAAGAAATTAAACATAGGCTCAATTCTGTAAATGCATGCTATTATGCATTGCAGAGACTTTTGATGTCCCAACTCCTTTCAAAAAACGTTAAGCTGAAAATATATAAAACTATTATTCTACCAGTTATATTATATGGGTGCGAAACATGGACTCTTACTTTAACGGAGGAAAGAAGATTACGAGTATTTGAGAATAAAGTTCTTAGGAAAATTTTTGGACCAAAGAGAGATGAACAGACAGGTGAATGGAGAAGACTACATAACAAAACTACATGGTCTTTATAGAAAGCCAGATATAATAAGAACAGTTAAGTCTCGTAGACTGCGATGGGCAGGACATGTTGCACGTATGGGGAATGAAAGACTTGCATGGAAGCTTCTTGTAGGAAAGCCAGAGGGAAAACGCCCAGTTGGTAGACCAAGAATGAGGTGGGAGAACAACATTAACTATGATTTGAGGGAAGTAGATTATACAGGGAATGATTGGAAAGCATTAGCTCAGGATAGGGATGTATGGAGAGCTTATGTCCGCGCGGCCATGAACCTACGGGTTCGATAGTGCCAGTGAGTAGTAAGTAAGTATTAAAGATTATTTATCTTGTAAATACAAACTTTTTGATTGGAAGTCAAATATACTTAATATATTAGATAAATAATATTATATTATCTTCCTCATCAGTAAATTGAAATATAGAGGAATAGTCATACTACATCGACAAAATGTCAATATCAAGCTGCTGGGTTTGAGGCTGTCATATTAGATAACGAACAAATTCCATGCGAAACATGGATTCTTACTCTAAGGGAGGAAAGGAGATTACGAGTATTTGAGAATAAAGTTCTTAGGAAATGTGTGGGGCAAAAAGAGATGAACAGACGGGTGAATGGAGAGGACTTCATAATGAGCTACATGATATGCATAGGAAGGCAAGTTCCAGGAGAGTCCTTAAATTTAAAATTAATCTATTCCAGATCATGGGCGACCGCACGAATAATTTCCTTTAAGAAAAAAAAAAATCTGTGGCACGACCAGGAATTGAACCCGAAGTCCTATTAACTGTGGTCAGAAGCTGTGATCACTAGCCTAGCACTCAATTGATCATAATTATGCACGTTTTATAATCTTAAAAATTTCTCTAAAATTGGTTCAAAAATTAAAAAGCTGTAACAAAATCTATACACGACTAAAATTAAATGTACGAAAATTCATTTACTTGAAACAAATTACATTATTAACTTTTATATTATATCATTTTATATTGTATTACATCCTTACCTTTTCAGAAGACAATCGCCGTTGGCTCCTTCTTGAAGACTGGCACTCCGTTCACCTTAGAAATAAAACGCGTTGTGAAACTTACTGAAAATTGCAATTATATTTACGCACTTAAAACCAGGCTGCACAACCAAATAAATCGAAAACTAATTATGGTACGGGATTTTATCATCTTAAACCTAAAACTAAACTCACTGAATATTTCCATAGACAATATAAGTTCTAGGTACCTTTGTTTTGTTTTACAAACGTAAAATTAGTTTTCTATATCTCGTTATTTTTCTTTGTTTTATATATACATTAGACAGGGACAATTTAATATGTCTTGATTGTATACATTTTATTATTAGTTTTAGTCTTAATTTTAACTAACATTAACTAGTTGCATTATCGATCGTAATATAATAGATATTATCTTTTTGATCAAATTTTTATTTAGTATTTAATATTAGAGTTCATTGTGATTGTTATATTCTGATGTAATATATGTTTGCCTGGTGAGTGGAAGAGAAGGCCACATGGCCTTAACTCCACCAGGCTAAATAAATCTAAATAAATCTAAATCTTCCAAGTTTTGTTTCTGTCTTAAACAAAAGCTAATAAAAAAATTATCAAGCATAAAAAATGTGGAATAAAATATTTAGAAGAGTGCTAGGTCCAGTAAAGGAAAATGGAACTTGGAGGTTAAGGAGGAATAACAAATTATACCTCAAGAATAATAAAGAAAATATAGATAGTTTCATCAAATCCAAAAGATTGCAATGGTTTGGACATACACTAAGAATGCCAAAGGGAAGATTACCGAATGATATTTTAAATTTGAAGCCACAGGGAACAAGACCAAGAGGAACACCTAAGGATCGATGGGAAGATGACGTAATTGAAGATTTAAGAGAGATGGAGATTTTTGATTTGAAATCTACTGCACAAGATAGGAAGAAATTGCGTAAACTAGTTGAGAAGGCCAAGACATTCCACTGGAAGTCGTAGAGCCTGACGAAGAAGAAGAAGAAGAATATATGATAAGAAATTGATATAAGAATAAAAAAAGGGTCTGAATATTATTCTAAAGAAAATTTATATGGCGATAGAAGCAAACCCAAAAAAATATAATTCTGGAAAAATGGTAATGAATAATAATCGCTCGATAAGTAATGGCGACAACAGTTGTAAATCAGCGATCCTAGTGGTGACAATTGTAATCTTGTAGTATCTTCTTGAGTAGACTTTGTTGTTATAAATTTGTAATATTGAAAATCTCGAAATAGCAATATTTTGTGAATACATTCACTGTTTCTCACATGTATTAAGTAATATCGCCCTAAAAATATGTTCAGTAGCATTTGTTTAGAAGGTGGAATTGGAAAATACTCGAACATCCACCATATTCATCAGACCCGGAGTCCTTGTGACTATAACTTATTCACAAAGATCAAAGAACCTCTACGATGCATTCGATTTAAATTAAGGTTTGATATCCAGAGAGCTCTAGATCGATCATATGAGAGAGGCATCCAGAAATGATGCTGCAAATGGAGTGCGCCATCTTCCAAGAATTTGGCAACGTATAGTTCATAATGTCAAAAATAACCTAAATAATTGTTTGTGAGCGATGGGCAGGACATGTTGCGCGTATGGGGAATGAAATACGTGCATGGAAACTTCATGTAGGAAAGCCAGAAGGAAAACGCCCAGTTGGTAGACCAAGAATGAGGTGGGAGAACAACATTAACTATGATTTGAGGGAAGTAGATTATACAGGGAATGATTGGAAAGCATTAGCTCAGGATAGGGATGTATGGAGAGCTTATGTCCGCGCAGCCATGAACCTACGGGTTCGATAGTGCCAGTGAGTAAGTAAGTAAGTAAGTAAGTAAGTAAGATGTTATAGCAGTGTTGCCATTACTTAACGAATTCCCAATATTTGGGGGTCAAAATAATTCAGAATGGGAATCATGAAGATGACATT
Source organism: Diploptera punctata (assembly GCA_030220185.1). Classification (NCBI taxonomy): domain Eukaryota; kingdom Metazoa; phylum Arthropoda; class Insecta; order Blattodea; family Blaberidae; genus Diploptera; species Diploptera punctata. Next base: position 24,442 of record JASPKZ010003783.1, read on the forward strand.
AATTCAAGAATTAATAATGATAGGATAGCAATATCTAGATTAAACAGTATTTTATTGGATATAGATATCAGAATAAAAAAGGGGAGCATTTATAATGTAATTGTCAAACCATAGTAACAATTTCTGGGGAAGTAAAAATAATATATAAATTACATTCAACAGAAATGGACTTCTGGTGACTATCAACAAGCATTTAGAGGAGAGAGGACATTAATATTTTACAGAATAAGATAAAAATGTAAATATCTTTAAATTCGATACTATTGTAGTATGAGCTAAAAAAATCCTCCGGGCCGGATTTCAACCAACGACTTGTGGATTATTGAAATTATATACCACTATAGTCCACCGCTCTACCAACTAACCTACCAGAGGATATAATATTAATTTCTTACAACGATGGACTAAAAAGTCGATAAGTCCGCAACCTATTATACCGGTCTTTATTTTTTTGATATCCTGATGATCCTGAGCAGGATCTTAGAAAAAAATTATGAAATGATTGTATTGTCATTGGTCCTTTACAAGTATACAAAGTTTCAAGTCGATGCAATGTTATTGGTGGGTGAAAATCGTGTTGAAAGATTTCGTTACATAGATAGACAGATACAGGTCAAGCTAACATAAAGCGTGTAAAAATATATTAATACCCTTATATTAGCGACCTAATATTTTATTAGCAATGTGAATTTAGAGGAAATAGCTCTACAAAGATAAGATTTCACTACAGACGTTCTAGAGGAACGAAATGGGAATATGATAGAAATGTATATCAGCTATATTCCACTCATGTACTATGGTCTACAAAAAAGTTCAACCTTCTCTACCTAGGCTGTCCCACGATATTTTATCATTTGGTTTGCATTTTAAAATTACTTTAGGAATTCTGGATCTGGACATATGTTGACGCCGCGGCGGTTATGTTGATACAGCTTACTTCGGTGATCCCACTTGGTACAGCCCGCATTGGTCTCATACGAGCACTAGCTGAAATTATATTTTCTTAACTTCTACGCAGAGTCCATGACTCACTCCCATAGCAGATCAGAGGGCTTGCCAATATCTTATGCGAGTATGTATTTGGATCGAAAAAGGTTTAATTTTATTATTTATTGTTCCTAGAGATTTATTAAATTCTGTAATTTTGTCGAAGACATCCTTCTTCTTCTTCTTCTTCTTGTTCTTCCTTCCAAGTATTAGGCCAAGGCCTGTTACGATCCTATAGAAAATTTTCCCTCCAGCGTTTCATATGACTGCCCAGTGATCTTCGTCCTCTTGGTATATAATTATAAACAGCTTTGGGGATCCGATTTGAACTCATTCTTTCTAGACGGTGTTTCCAATTTAGTTGGCACTGTTTAATATATTCCAAAATTGGCATAGTCTTCAATTGTTTTAAGATATCGGTGTTCCTTTTCCGATCCCATCTGGTGTAACACGCTGTTCTGCGCATGAATCTCATTTCAGAAGCCGTTATTCTGCTTTCATGTTGTCTTTTTAGTGACCATTCTTCACTACCATAGGTCAACACTGGTCTAGCCAAAGTGTTATATAAACGTAATCTGGTGTTTTTTTTGTACAAGGGATGGTTTCATAACTTGATTAACAATTCCCAAACTTTTATCATAATTAGTATTTTTTCTGGGATATCCTTTTCATCCTAGATAGAGAGATAATATCCAAGATATTTAAATTGACTATTTAACTCATGCCCCAAATGGGACTCAATGGCCAATCACGTTTCAATGATTTCTGTTTTACAACCAATCAGAGTCGTGTTTCACGAAATATTTATCAATGTTAAATTTACCATATTAAAGAAAGCTGTCCATCGTGCTCTTGGCCTTTTTAATATTCTGAACAGGTCTGACCATTATTTTGCAGTGACTGAGCCTGTGAGAAATACGACTACCAGATTGTATATATAGTGCATGAATGTCAACACATGCCGCATGCGGGAGTTAATATAAAAACATTTATAGCAAATGAAATATACCACCAAAAAAAAAAAAAAAAGAAACCACTGTTTGCACTTTCTTAATTGAATTTTTTCCCAGGTAACAATCCAGAAAAATATAATTGTCATATTTACATCATACGACATCAGAAATGAATTAATATACAGTTTGATGTGTTTAATTTTTTCTCCACTAGAGAGCATTCTTACAATATTGCGTTCCTTTGGCAATAAATAGTACGATCTGGTTGCAGTGATAAACAAAAGAAGCAGTAGAACCGTACCTATCGTTTCTCATTTGTTTTCAAACATCGCCGTTTACATTAAATATATAAATATTTTAAAATAACTATAGTTAAATAATGATTTGTGAGTAAACAGCTTAATTTTATTCGTTAAACAGTCCTAACAAATGCCATTCTTTATTTCCAAATTCTCTAGATAAATTCACTCCTCACTTCGTGAGTCGTGAATTTATCGATAATTTGGAAATCACTCGTGGCATTACTTATGATTAGATCTCTCTAAAATTTTATTCTGGAGACAGATTTTCCAGTTTGTGGAAATGCATGTTATTATGCATAACAAGAACTCTTGTCCCAACTTCTCTAAAAAAATGAAACTGAAAATACATAAAACTGTTATTCTCCCAGGTATATTATCCATCCTTCCATCCATAGTAATTTTGCCTGAGGGCAGATCTTTCACTGCAATCATAGCATTTTTATGCTATGATTTTCAGCTTTACTATGGAATTATAGGTGTGGTAGCTTCCTGTTGCTATCCACACCGGTGAAGGATGGTGATGATGATAATGATAATGATGGCCGGATGATTTTCCGGGACCGTTGGGCCCTAAGCTTCCTGATATTTGTCTTATAGGTGAGGAAAACACCCGAAAACCCCTCACCCAGGAGTCTGTCCCCACCGGTAATCGAACCCGGCCCGCTGCGTGACAAGGCAGCACGATACTTCGAGAACACAGCGGTGGACTGTTATATTATATGGATGAGAAATATGGATTCTTACTGTAAGGGAAGAGAAAACATTTCTCGAGTATTTGAGTATAAAGTTCTTAGGACACATTTTTGGACCAAAGAAAGATGAACAGACAGGCGAATAGAGAATAATACATAACAGTGAGCTGCATGATATTTATAGGAAACTGTTAAGTCTCGTAGATTGCGATTTGCAGGATATATAGCACGAATGAGAAATAAAAGAGAGGCATGGAAACGTCGAAGGAAAACGCTAGTTGGTAGACCAAGAAAGAGGTGGAAGGATAATATTAACTATGATTTAAGGGAAGTAGATTATGCAGGGAATGATTGGAACACATTGGCATAGGATAGGGATATATGGAGAGCTTATGTCCTTGCGCCCATGAACCTATAGTACAACTGAAGTCATATACATGTTTCCCTTTTGTTCCATTCATTTTGAATTATTTCAGTAATCCATAGGTTTTCTAATAAAGCGTGTTGTTTTAATATTTTTAAACTATTACTGTATGCAGTATGAGCTAAAAGTAATACTCTTCTAAAAAATCATCCGGGCCGGATTAGAACCTATGTTCATGGCAGCGCGGACATAAGCTCTCCATATATCCCTATCCTGACTTAATTATTTAATCAACTCATATATAATATACTGACCTCATGGTTAATGCTATTTTCCCACTCATTCTTGGCCTACCAACTGAGCGTTTTCCCGGTGCTTTTCCTACAAAAAAATTCCATGCCCATATTTCATTCCCTAATCGTGCCACACGTCCTGCCCATTGCAATCTACAAGACTTATTGTTCTTATTATATCTGGTTTCCTACAAATAACATGTAGCTCACTGTTATGTAGTATTCTCCATTCACCTCACTGTTCATCTCTCTTTGGTCCAAAAAATTCCTAATAACTTTATTCTCAAATAATCTAATTTTTCTGCTCCCTTAAAGTAAGAGTCCCTGTTTCGCATCCATACAATATAAACAGGAGAATAACAGTTTTATATATTTTCAGTTTAATCTTTTTTTTTTGAGAAGTTGGGATGACAAGAGTTCCTGTAAAACCATCCATATAACTGGGAGAATAACAGTTTTATATATTTTCAGTTTAATGTTTTTTTTAGAGAAGTTGGAACGTCAAGATTCCCTGTAACGCATACCAGTATTCATTTTGAGAATTGAGCCCATGTTTAATTTCCTTGTGCACCTCGTTCCTGTTTGTAATTTTATATATATGACATAAGAAAAATAAATGCTTGGAGGATTTGAACCCGGACCTCTCAATTGATACATTATATATATATATATATATATATATATATATATATATATATATATATGTGTGTGTGGTGTGTGTGTGTTATATTGTAGATTTTCGCGGATATAAGTATGATTAAGAAAGTTTTTTCTTTGTTTTTTACCGCGTCATGGATTCAAAGTCGGCCTCTGACCACTGATTCCGACGTTTCGACATGATCTCACATGCCAATTTCAAGGAATGATCGCACATGCCGAAACGTCAGAATCAGTGGCCAGAATCCTAATTTGAATCCATGATGCGAAATACCCAAGAAAGCTTTCTTAATCGTGTATGTATATATATATATATATATATGGTATGATAAGAAAAATAAATGCCTGGACGGGATTCGATCCGTCCAGGCATTTATTTTTCTTATCATACCATATTAAGCTTGCATTGCTCAATGTTAAAGATTTAATTATAACATATATAGGCCTATATATTTAATAATCGTTTTGTTTACCACATTAGCCATTACGTGAAGTGTAACTATACGCTAAATGTTTCTTTTGATAACAAATAGATGTACAAACTTAGAATACAACACTGTTTACAAAACAAGATTGAGTTTAATACCATTATAAGCTTTGAAACTACAATCTGTCGAGTCTTGTGTTTATACGAATTTCCTTAAACTTTCGACATGTTTGTTTATTAACTGTTCGTTTCAATGACCAGTTTTATTTCCTTAACATTAAACCGATTAAAATGTATCTTTACTTTAGTACGGTAGTGGCTTACATACACAACAAATAATTTATAGTTTGGTATCATAAATACGCGTGCACTGAAACATTGGTTTGTATTCGATTTTAAATCTATATAAACATGTTCATTGTTGATCCGTTACTCAAATAACATGTTTTATTTTTACACGCTTTATATTAGCTTGACCTGTATCTATCTATCTATCATCTATTTATCTATCTATCTATCTATCTATCTATCTATCTATCTATCTATCTATCTATCTATCTATCTATCTATCTATCTATCTATCTATCTATCTATCTATCTATCTATCTATCTATCTATCTATCTATCTATCTATCTATCTATCTATCTATCTATCTATCTATCTATCTATCTATCTATCTATCTATCTATCTATCTATCTATCTATCTATCTATCTATCTATCTATCTATCTATCTATCTATCTATCTATCTATCTATCTATCTATCTATCTATCTATCTATCTCTCTATCTATCTATCTATCTAATCTATAATCTTATCTATATCTATATCTATATCTATATCTATATCTATATCTATATCTATATCTATATCTATATCTATATCTATCTATATCTATATCTATATCTATATCTATATCTATATCTATATCTATATCTATATCTATATCTATATCTATCTATCTATCTATCTATCTATCTATCTATCTATCTATCTATCTATCTATCTATCTATCTATCTATCTATCTATCTATCTATCTCATCTATCTATCTAATCTATCTATCTATCTATCTATCTATCTATCTATCCATCCATCCATCCTTTATTTATCTATCTATCTATCTATCTATCTATCTATCTATCTATCTATCTATCTATCTATCTATCTATCTATCTATCTATCTATCTATCTATCTATCTATCTATCTATCTATCTATCTATCTATCTATCTATCTATCTATCTATCTCTATCTATCTATCTATCTATCTATCTATCTATCTATCTATCTATCTATCTATCTATCTATCTATCTATCTATCTATCTATCTATCTATCTATCTATCTATCTATCTATCTATCTATCTATCTATCTATCTATCTAATCTATCTATCTATCTATATCTATCTATCTATCTATCTATCTATCTATCTATCTATCTATCTATCTATCTATCTATCTATCTATCTATCTATCTATCTATCTATCTACCTATCTATCACCTATCTATGCAACGGAATCTTTCAACGCGATTTTTACCCACTTAAATCATTGGACCGACTTTGAAACTTTGTATACTTGTAAAATACCCGTGACAATACAATAATTTCATATCTTGTTTCTAAAATCATGGCCAGAATCATCAGAAAATAAAAAAACGTCTTTGAATCTATGTAACGGAATTTTTGAACACGATTTTCACCCACTTAGAAACATTGGATCGACTTGAAACTTTGTATACTTGTAAAGGACCCGTGACAATATAATAATTTCCATATTTTGTTTCTAAAATCCTGGCCAGAATCATCAGAAAATAAAAAAGTGTCTTTGTATCTATGTAACGAAATTTTTGAACACCATTTTCACATCACCCACTTAGAAACATTGGATCGACTTGAAACGTTGTATACTTGTAAAGGACCCGTGACACACAATAATTTCTTATTTTGTTTCTAAAATCCTGTCCAGAATCATTCAGAAAATCAAAAAAAATAAAAACAGGTATAACAGATTGCGGACTTGTCGACTTCTTAGTCAATCGTTGTAAGAGCTTAGTTGGTAGAGCGGCGAACTCTAGTGGTATAATAATTTTAGTAATCCATAGGTCGCTGGTTCAAATCCGGGTGGGAGGTTTTCTTTTAGAAGAGTATTACTTTTAGCTCATACTACAATATTATCGAATTTAAAGATATTTACATTTTTATCTTATCCTGTAAAATATTAAGATAAAAAAAATAAATAATAGTTTTAAAAAACTAAAACAACACGCTTTATTAGAAAACCGAACTAAAAAAGTGAAAAATAATTTTAATTTCCAACACGCTTGGGATAAATAATTTTACCATCAAAAGCGTGGGGTGCTTTTTTATGATTTTTACATTTTCTTCTTAGAGACTTTATTTTTACCAATATCTGTTTATTATCAAATATATTTATTGATAAACAGCACCCCACGCTTTTGATGGTAAAATTATTTATCCCAAGCGTGTTGGAAATTAAAATTATTTTTCATTTTTTTAGTTCGGTTTTCTAATAAAGCGTGTTGTTTTAGTTTTTTAAAACTATTATTTAATAATTTCGCAGGCGGCAAGACTCAAATCTCGCCTTATAAGGCATAAGCGATTCGGATTTGAATCATGAGTCGTGTGTACAACTGGCAGCGATTACTCCAGACGTGCTTTCTCGAAAGATCGCTTTCGAGAATATTCGAGTGGCAGCAGTTGGCAAACTGCCCGGCCAGCCCGGTAACTATCAGAGTCTTCGGCGGTTATGCTTATAGTCTGGACGGAGGCCTACAATTCGAGCTAGGGTGAGAGAGAATCCAGGCTGGTGTCTTATACACTATAGGTCTACCAATATTCCGATCGTAATGCTTGTTATTATAAATTTATAATTACTTTTTCTTTTACTTAAATAAACGGAAAACACATGATAAGATGGGCGGACCAGGACACGCCGGATATTTTATATTTGTCATATTGTTGCATAATTTTATATTTAAGATCACTAAATATGATTTTATGTTACAAATTCATGGTTTGGATTTTTAAACGGAAGATATTTTTTTATCTTGTGTAAAAATACAAATTTTTAACTTTTAATTTGGCATATGGCCATCGCAATCATCATCATTCATATTCATCTTAGGTTAAGCTTAGGGTTAGGGACTCTCCTGGTGCACCATTATCATCATCATCATCACCCATCATATCATCGGGGCAAGGTAACCCCGCCTTCCAGGCGTCCCAACCTCACAAGTGGGTTACAAGTACGCCATGCCAGGAGAGAAACCAGGAATGTCGAAAGACAAACCTGGGGCATTTGGAAAAAAAAAAAAAATGTTTAGTGTATATTTGGGTAAAGTTTTGTTTTCCTATATGTCTGAAAAAGAAATTAGTTCAAACGGATATACATACAAAGAGAAATTTCTTTAAATTAATAAATATCAAAACTATTGCTCATATTTTGATAATTTTACGTAATTCCTTGACATATATAATTTGTTTTCTTCTTAAGCTGTTGAAAAAGTAGACATGACACGAATAATAGATGCTTTGTAGGTATTTATTGTAAACATCTTACTTGGTATCTTGTGGATTACGATAAAGCTTTTGATCAAATAAACAGAGTGAAATAATGTTTAGGAAAGCATATTGTACGCAGTTAATAAAACTCCATCGCGAAAGAACTAAGTAAACTGATCGAATTGTTCAGAAAGTCGAATTTACGGTCCGATTTTCCAGGTTTGCGGAGTATACAGTTAAGTCAGTTAACCGAAAATGCAAATATATTATTTTCTTAATTAAATAAAAATAAAACGTAATTTTATTTGATTTTCATATTTATTATGTAATTCAGTGACAGCTGTTCGTCGGCACATGTACCTTCTTCAGACATGTTAACAAATTATTAATTGTGTTCCAACTAATCTAAGCAACAATACAACAATATTTATTTAATTATACAAAAAAACAATTAAAGTTTTTCCTTTACCCAAAGAAAACATAAAGAAATATGTCGTAATGTCATACATAGGCCCACTTTCAAATAAAATATCTAAACACTTTAAAAAGTTGAACAATAATGTGGCATTTAAAACTAATAAAACTTTACAAAATATAATAAAAACAATAAAACCAAATAAAAAAAGGAAAATTATCAGGTGTATATAAATTGAAGTGTGGCACATGTGACAATGTCTATATAGGACAAACTGGTAAATCTTTTATCTCTCGGATAAAGGAACACACGAGAGCATATAACAGAAATTTAGAATATTCAAAATATGCTAACCACCCATTCCAATTTAACCATTGTTTCGATCCAAATTTTGAAATTTTACATGTTTGTGATAAGGGTAAGAAGTTAGATCTTTTGGAGGCTGTAGAAATTAATAAATTTAAAAGTAGTAACAAAACTGTTAAATTCTCAACTTGATTTGAATGAATCCCCTTTGTTAAATTAAAAAAATTAAATAAATTATTGTTGTATTGTTGCTTAGATCAGTTGGAACACAATTCATAATTTGTTAACATGTCTGAAGAAGGTACAGTGTACTGAAACAGCTGTCACTGAATTATATAATAATATAAAAATGAAATAAAACTACGTTTTATTTTTATTAATTAATAAATATGGATTTTCAACAAGTAAACACCAACTCAATTGGTATCTTACAACATCTATACAAAAAAAAAACACTTTTAAAATCCATATTAAAGCACCGTTGAGGTTATGTAATAATATATTAAATATAAAATTGGTACCTGGTAAGTCAGTCATTCTCAACTAAGTTATT
>JASPKZ010003784.1:0-70971 GCA_030220185.1 Diploptera punctata
GTTGCAGCCAGCATTAGTAGTTGTAGAGAGCATAGTAGTTGCAGCAGCATTAGTAGTGCCGCAGCAGCATTAGTAGTGCAAGCAGCATTAGTAGTTGCAGCAGCATTAGCAGTAATTGTAGAGCACAGCATTAGTAGTTGCAAGCAGCATTAGTAGTTGCAGCCAGCACTGAGTAGTAATAGTAGCAGCAGCATTAGTAGTATAGCAGCACAAGGCAGCATTAGTAGTTGCAAGCAGCAGCATTAGTAGTTGCAGCAGCAGCATTAGTAGTTGCAGCAGCAGCATCAGTAGTGCAAAGTAGAGCATTAGTAGTTGCAGCAGCAGCAGCAGTGTAGTAGCAGCAGCAGTCATTAGTAGTTGTACGCAGCAGCAGATATTGCAGCAGCAGCAGTAGTAGTTGCAGCAGCAGCAGTAATAGTTGCAGCAGCAGAGCATTAAGAGTTGCAGCAGCACACAATTAGTAGTTGCAGCCGCAGCATTAGTAGTTGCAGCAGCAGCTTAGTAGTTGCAGCAGCAGCATTGTAGTTGCAAGCAGCAGCATTAGTAGTTGCAGCAGCAGCATTAGTAGTTGCAGCAGCAGCATTTAGTTATGCAACAAGCACCATTAGTAGTTGCAGCAGCAGCATTAGTAGTTGCAACAGCAGCAGTAGTAGTTGCAGCAGCAGCAGTAGTAGTTGCAAACGCAGCAAGTAGTAGTTGCAGCAGCAGCATTAGTAGTTGCAGCAGCAGCATTAGTATTTGTAGCAGCAGCAGAATTAGTAGTTGCAGCCAGCAGCATTAGTAGTTGCAGCAGCAGCATTAAGTAGTTGCAGCAGCAGTAGTAGTTTAGCAGCAGCAATTAATAGTTGGCAGCAGCAGCATTAGTAGTTGCAGCAGCCGCATTAGTAGTTGCAGAGCACATTAGTAGTTGCAGCAGCAGCATTAGTAGTTGCAGCAGCAGCATTAGTAGTGCCAGCAGCAGCATTGTAGTGCAGCAGCAGTAAGTAGATTGCAGCAGCAGCATTAGAAGTTGCAGCAGCAGTAGTAGTTCAGCAGCATAAGTAGCAGCAGCAAAGTAGTAGCAAGCAGCAGCATTAGTAGTTGCAGCAGCAGTAGTAGTTGCAGAGCAGCATTATATTGCAGCAGCATTAGTAGTTGCAGCAGCATTAGTAGTAGCAGCAGCATTAGTAGTTGCAGAAGCATTAGTAGTTGACAACCAAAGCAAGCAGTAGTAGTTGCCAGCAGCGCATTAGTAGTTGCAGACCAGCATTAGTAGTGGCAGAGCATTAGTAGTTTGCAGCAGCATTAGTAGTTGCAGCAGCATTAGTAGTTGCAGCCAGCATTAGTAGTTGTCAGCAGCATATAGTAGTTGCAGCAGCATTAGTAGTTGTAGCAGCAGCATTAGTAGTTGTAGCAGCAGCAGTAGTAGTTGTAGCAGAAGCAAGTCTTAGTTGCAGCAGCATTAGTGTAGTTGTAGCAGCAGCAGTTGTAGTAGTTGCAGCAGCATTAGTAGTTGCAGGAGCAGCATTAGTAGTGCAGGTAGCAGCAGCATTAGTAGTTGCAGGCAGCATTAGTAGTTGCAGCAGCATTAGTAGTTGCAGCAGCATTAGTAGTTGCAGCACAGCATTAGTAGTTTGCAGCAGCATTAGTTTAGTTTGCAGCAGCATTAGTAGTTGCAGCAGCATTAGTAGTTTGCAAGCAGCATTAGTAGTTGGCAGCAGCCATTAGTAGTTGCCAGCAGCATTAGTAAGTTGCCAGCAGCATTAGTAGTTGCCAGCAGCATTAGTATTTGCAGCAGCATTAGTAGTTGCAGCAGCATTAGTAGTTGCAGCAGCATTGTATTTGCAGCAAGCATTAGTAGTTGCAAGCAGCATTAGTAGTTGCAGCAGCATTAGTAGTGACAGCAGCATTAGTAAGTTGCAGCAGCATCAAGTAGTGTAGCAGCAGCATTAGTAGTTGCAGCAGCAGTTAGTAGTTGCAGCAGCATTAGTAGTTGCAGCAGCTAGTAGTAGTAGTTGCTAGCAGCGAGTGTAGTCAGTTAGCTAGCAGTTGTAGCATAGTAGTAGTAGTCGTAGTTAGTAGTAGGCAGCAGCATTAGTAGTTGCAGCAGCAGCAGTGGTCGTAGTAGTAGCAGTAGTAGTTGTAGCAGCAGCAGTAGCAGCAGCTGCAGCAGCATTAGTAGTTGCAGCAGCAGCAGTAGTAGTTGTAGCAGCAGCAGTAGTAGTAGTAGCAGCAGCATTAGTAGTTGTAGCAGCAGCAGTAGTAGTTGTTGTAGCAGCAGCTAGCAGGAGTAGTAGTAGTAGCAGCATTAGTAGTTGCAGCAGCAGCAGTGGTCGTAGTAGATAGCAGTAGTAATGGTATCAGCAGCTGCAGCAGTTAGTAGTGGTAGCAGTAGCTTGCAGCAGCTAGTAGTAGTAGTAGCAGCAGTAGTGGTCTTAGTAGTAGCCAGTCAGTAGTTTTAGCAGTAGCGCAGCAGTTGCAGCAGTAGTAGTAGCTAGCAGCAGTAGTAGTAGCAGCAGCATAGTAGTGGCAGCAGCAGCCGTGGTCGAGTAGTACTTAGCAGTAGTAGTGGTAGCAGCAGTAGTAGTTGTAGCAGCAGTAGTAGTTGTAGCAGCAGTAGTCGTAGTAGTAGCAGCAGCATTAGTAGTAGCAGCTGCAGCAGCAGCGGTAGTAGCAGCTGCAGCAGCAGTGGTAGTAGCAGCTGCAGCAGCAGTGGTAGTAGCAGCTGCAGTAGCAGCAATAGTAGTTTTGTAGAATAAGTGGCATTTCATTTAGCAACCTCATTAGTAATTCAGATCATTTGTGTCGCAATTCAATGGTGGGCATGAAAGGCCGATACATTTTCTTCAGAAGGCTCTTATTTAAGGATTGAAGTTTTTTGTGCAATAAATCTACAGCATAGAACCCCTTCCAATGAACATAGAAAGCAATGACAGGCATAGTAATCACTAATAATAATTCAAGCAAGTATACAACTTTATAAGCGAGACTGACAAGGTGATAACTAGAGCGAGGATTTTTATGAAATTTCATATTTTAAACTATTAGTCAGAGAGCGCTGAGACGAAGTATCTTTACATTTTATGATGTGTAGAATTAAATAAGACCTACATATTTTTTTCATATTTCATAATATTTTGGCAAAATATATTTTAGTAAAAATGTAATATTCCTTTATATTTTTCAACTTTCATTTTTTAAAGTAAATTTCTACTAATTGGTTTAAAACATTTTTGAAGTGACTGTAGTTTTGAGATGTTTTGACAATGTAATGTGGTAGACAGGCGAAAATTCCTCAGTATCCCATCCGGAACAAGAGAAATAGATTTGATAAAAGAAAATAATTGAAAAAAAGGAGACATGGAATGACCAAGTGGAGGCTTCTGTCGAAACTACATAACAAGAACAGGGATTTCCTAATCTGTGACAAGAGCATGAATAAGTAGAACAGCAATGAAAAAGTAATAACCACCTACTTTTTCTCTCAGCTAGAAACCTATTCCTTTTTGCTACCTAAGGACAGTCCTTATTTTATGAATGGATTACAGTATTTAAATGTAGGGAAGACTGTTGCTACTAAACTTGAAGCCGTGCTGAAGCTCCACAGTTTATGAAATTAGTAAAGTTATTGTAGGTAAAGCCATTATTATTCTCACTTACTTCAAACTATCATATGTGTAGTGCAGTACATGATTGCTCCTATAACATCATATGATATGGAGCATACTTTTTGATCGTACAAAATAATTCTGACAGACAGGCGTTAAAAAAATATATAAAAAGTTCCTAACTGTGTATTACGAACAGAATTGATAATTTGATTTTTCAAAGCACATGCATACCATATTGTGTGTGGGCAAATTTCATGGAAAAACTAATGTTAAAATAATTCTAACTACATTTCACACGTTCATACGTGTAATGTATAGGAATAAATATAATTGTAATTGCAAAGAGAGTTTTGAAATACTCCCTAGAATTATTTGTGGATTAATCCATTTTAACATCTTGTTTCTCCGTACAGTACTTGGTCTACTGCCATGGTCACGACATGTGGCACGGGATGGGGGAATGAAAGACGTAAATGGAAGCTTCTTATAGGAAACGCCCAGTTGGTACGACCAAGAATGAAGTGGGAGAATAACATTAACCATAATTTGAGGGAATTAGATTATAGAAGGAATGATTGAAAAACATTATCTCAGGATAGGGAGAGCTTATATCCGTGCAGCCATGAACCTACGGGTTTGTTCGTGCCAGTGAGTTAGATAGGACTTGGTCTACGTGTGTTCTGATTCATCCAATATAATGTTATTGTGACATTTACATATACTGGAATTCATTATCTTTAATGCAAGGTAAACAGAAGTCATCCAAACTGTTCCCTACTCCAAAATTTGTCAGTGGTATATTTGATGGAAGTATGTTTACTACGGTTACTATGTTTTGTTTTTTTTATTCTGTTTGGATTTCGTAATTAAATATCATTGGATAAATTAATCTGATCGGTGTTTTATATAAGCCCAGTATTAATATTAACCTTGAGGGTAGATGGATGTACGAGACTTCCACATTTCTAGACAACAAAGTTACTGTTCTCAGTCCTGTGTGACGGCTGCCTTTGTCCCAGAACATGCGTCTGGTACTGATTTAAATTAAGAGCTGAGTAGACCCTAGGGCTATTATGCTTCCAGAAGGTTTGATCCAGCTAAAAACCTGACCACATTGTGACTCAAACCCACGACCCTTCCGTCTTGTTAGCGCGTGATTTCTCAACAAACTACAGTTCAACGTGAGCCATTAGATTTGCTCTTCAAATCATGAACATGACATTTTATATTGAGTCGGAATTTAATGAAAATTAATTAAAATTGCAATACAGTGAAACCCACCATTTAGCTACAAAAAGGTCTTCTTGTCTCATTTGTGTGCTGGTATGTATACCCATAAATTATACAGGGCTTGTGTTATATAAATATATGTAAAAAGTTTAAAAAAATAGTAGCTTCATAATATTTGTGTGTCCTAATTTTTCATATTTTTTTCATATTTTGTATTATTATGATTTCATATTTTAGTATAATTTTCTTCATATAATTCCTCGCTCTAGTGACAAATCTAAGATTGTGAGTTTTCCTCGTAACTATAATGATCCCCATATTTTACCTATGAGATTTCTATTCATGGGGATTATTAAAGAAAGTAGTGTATCGGAGTAAAAAAGTGTAGCTTAGACGAACTGTAAGACAATCTAAGAAGAGAAATTTCATAAATAAAAAATAAAATAAAATAATTAAACCTATTCACACAAGATTCTTAACGAATGTGTCTTAGATGTTTACTTGCCACAGGAGAGTTTTTTATTAAATAAATGTAAGCGATTAAAGATAAATTTTAATGACAAATATGTGCTCTTGAATGTTTAAGGGACTCCAAATATTCGACTCCGCCAACAAACAGCGCAGAATCCTTCCATTCGCAATCCAAGGAAAATTGCAGAGTAGGAACGTCGAAATGAAGGCACTACCTAATAACTAACTCATTTTCACTCTATATAACCCATAGGTTCAAAGCCGTAACTTTTTTAAAACAGGTTGGATGATGACAAAAAGTCCCAGTATAATAGTATGCATTTCAAAATTTAAGTCTATATTTAATTAAATTCTGCATTCATTCCTGTTTGTAATTATTTTTTCTAGGTATTTCAATTCAGATAATATCTACTTCAAAATTAGCCTCATTTGTCAACAATCTATCCATTTCAAAATGAAGGTATTATATTTCAAAACTGGGTTGCAAAAACGTATCCCTCTCCTACCAGAATGTCAACCGCTCCTTCACATGAGCTACCGATTTGTCGAACAGGCGAACAAGCGTAAGCAAAAACAAATTTTTGAGTATCATACAGGAACACATGTTGCATAAGAATGTTACAATCCTACCATAAATAATAAAATATAAATATTTATATCGTTTCTGTCTAACATTTCACCCTGCAATCAACATGAATGGAGGAAATGTCATTCGCAAGCCTATCCACCAAGTTAAAGGATGATAACGCTGCCTCTGGCAAGTACAGTACCATCTTGCTGACCTTTCCAGGGGAATTTACAACAGTTAAAAGCCTATTAGATAAAATATTAAGGCAAATATTCTAAACGCTATTATGACCGTAGATGTTAAATCATCAAAACATAATTATGAAAACAGTCGTGCCTCCCATGTGAACTAGCTGACATGTTTAATACGCGGTTGATTAATACAATAAACAATGCTGTGAATTAAGTATGGTAGCGCACTGTGAATGGAGAATAATATTTACAGTGAGCCCCGTGTTTTTATGGGAAACCAGAAGTAATAAGAACTGTTAAGTGGCATATACCGCGGTGGGTAGAACATATGGCACGCATCTGGAATGACACAGCGTGGTATAGAAAATTCTTGTAGGAAAACCGGTAGGAAAATGCCCAGTAGGTAGGCTAAGAATGAGGTGGGGAAAATTACATTAACTCTGATTTGAAGGAGAGCAGGGAATAATTGAAGAATATTAGCTCATGATAAGGAATGCATTGAGTTTAATGTCCGCACGGCCATGATCTCCGGGTTCAACAATGTCAATGTGTTAGTGGATCAAAATAATTTGCAGTTTAATAAAATATGATAGTAAAAACTAAAAAAAGTTCATTTTATTTTCTCATATTTAAATAATACTCTTATATTTATATGGTATTATTGTTATTATTATTATTATTAATATTATTATTATTATTTATTATTATTATTATTATTCTTATTATTATTTATTATTCTTATTATTATTATACTATAATAAATAAATTAATACATATCCATACAATTGTTAAAAGCAAACATTACTTATGTAGCAGAACTTTGGCCATTAACAACAAAAACAAAAAAAGTATATTTTGGCCACAGAAATGGATTTTATAGCAAGGGCAGCAGGAATTCCAAGAAGAAAAAAAAAATAGGAACTCAGTTATAAGAGAGAAAATGAAGATTGAAGACACTATTTTTAGATTATTAAAACTTAGCAATTAAGATGGCACGGACCCTGCCCAGTGAATGGAAGAGGATCGGCTACCAAAATGTGATTTGGAATGGAAACCTGGGGAAGACGAGTCCATATATACAAGAAGGAGAAACATCTACAACCAGAAGATTGGATGGACCGACAAAATTGGCTATTAGGAATCGGACGATATCAAAGACATTAATCAACTGATGATCTATTGTTTCTTCTTTTCTTCTCACTTCACGGGCTAGGCAACAACATTGCCTGTTGCCGCCATCACAGTCGTTCTGTCCATCTTTTCACTAACCTTCCTATATTCCTTGAGCCTCTTGGCTTGTAGTTGAATGCTGCTTCCAGGTAATTCTTGTTACAATTCATTCTTTCCCCATGTTTAAAAAACCATTTCCCTCTCTATTCTCTGATTTTCTCATTCGTATATCTATATATTTATAACTCTCGTTCTTACATCTTCATTCTTTATCCGATCCAATCTTGTGCAGCCTTTTTTTCTTCTGGGGAAGTTCATTTCTGCCGCTTTGTATTCTACTTTGCAATTTTTTGGTCATTACCCAAGTTTCGCTCCCATAAAGAAATGCAGGAACTGCCAATGTTTTTATAAAACTTTCAATCTAATATTTATGATCCATCTATCATTACTATTATTATTATATCCTTACTTCTATTAAATATCTGAGATTCTGATTTCTTTCTTTCTGCTTCTTACAAAATACATAAAAAGAAAAAACTGAACAGGCATATAAAGCAAGAATGAAAAAAGAGATGATGATATGGAAGGCCAAGAAAGGAATATTAACAGTCTATTAGTGAGATAGCAAGAAGGAAAGGAACGGAAAATATAGTAATTTTATTTAGACCCGTTTTTGTTACACTTATTTGTTAGATAGTGTCCTTAATTTGTTTTCTGTGGAACATATAAAATAACACGCTGTGGGAGATTATATGGTGACCCAAAAAACAACTGTTTTAGAAAATGGGTAGACGACCCTGTGTTGGAATCCACAAGAAAACAGAAGAAGAATTTTTATTAACAATTTTAAACTTCTTTTTTCTCTTCATACAATTCAAATTTCAAATACATTGTTAATCAGACAGGTTCGTAGTTAAATAAAACATATCTGGCAAAGAAATACATTTACTTTTAAGCTACTGACGATCATATCATCTTGAAGGTCATATTTTAATTTTCAATTTCAGTGAAAGAAATAATTATTTTTCTTAAATTCAAAATACTTACCTTAAGATCAAGTTTTGTTAAAATAAACAGGATATTGGCTGGGAGGGTTTTCTACAACTAGCCTATTAAGTGGGCCTGGTTAAAAATTCTTTAGTTCCAGAAATATCTCTACATCTGCACTTACTATAATTTTATTAACGAAAATGTATTTATGTAATTAAAATATGACAATATGAGAAACAACTGGTATGAACATGTTAAAATAATGCCTATAGATAGAATTCCCCAGCTGTTACTAAAGTAAAAACCAATAGGACATAGATGTGTTGGACGCCCATTTAATAGATGGGAAGATTCATAAAGCCCACGTTGATGTGAAACAGGTCAAAATGTGTCTATTTTCATGAAGAAGAAGAAGAAGAAGAAGAAGAAGAAGAAGAAGAAGAAGAAGAAGAAGAAGAAGGAGAAGGCGAAGGAGAAGAAGGAGAAGAGAAGGGGAGGAGATAAGAAGGATGCTTCCCAAAATGCAAGATCAGAACTTCGGATATATTTGACATTTTAAGAGTGCAAAAACATGCTGTATATTAACAATACATTTAATACATACAGATTAACAAATATTTTCTCTTGCTTTGCTTTAAATATTGTATAATCGTAAAATTAGTTTTCTATATCGCATTATTTTCTTTGTTTTTTATATACATTAGACAATTTAATATGTCTTGCTTGTATACATTATTTTATTATTAGTTTTAGTCTTAATTTTAACTAACATTAACTGGTTGCATTATAGATCGTAATATAATAGATATTATCTTTCTGATCACATTTTTATTTAATATTAAATATTAGAGTTAATTGAGATTGTAATATTCTGATGTAATATATGTTTGTCCTGGTGAGTGGAAGAGAAGGCCACATGACCTTAACTCCACCAGGCTAAAAAAATCTAATCTAATCTAAGATATGAGCTACAATTAAAATAAAATATACTCGTACGTTAAAATTAAGCAACTAATATAATGAGGCGACTTTATATCATATATAAAAATCAATTTAATTATTCGTTTTTGGGGTTTATATATATATATATGTATATATATATATATATACGCAGGGTGAAAATTATTTAAACCGACAAACTCTGGGAGGTTGTAGGGGACACCAAAACAAATATTTTTCCCAAATGTCATTTTTTCCTATGAGGATTATTTAAACCGGTAGAGGAAGATTTCTCTGGCTGCAAATTAATTAAACCAACAAACACTTTTGCGTTTTTTATTACCAAAATACACACATTAACACAACTCAATTACTTAAATTACAGTAGAGGTTCAAAAATGCCTACATTGACATGTAAACGAACGTTACACCGGCGGATAATGTTCTGTCTAACACGGGCAAAAACTCCAGGAGTATCGTTAATTGCTCCTGCTGCTGCTACTATCCGGGCAACCAGATCCTCTTCTAATGCAACAGTAGTTGTGTAAACAAGGTTGCGCATCTCTCCCCACACAAAAAAATCCAGAGGGGTCATATCTGGGGATCGAGCAGGCCATGGTACAGGACCACCTCTGCCAATCCACTTTTCTGGAAACCGTTGGTTCGAGAATCGACGCACACGACGACTGAAATGTGCCGGCGCCCCGTCATGTTGGAACCACATGCGTTGTCTTGTAGGGAGCGAGACGTCTTCCAGCAATTCTGGCAATGCTCTGGCAAGAAAATTGTAATAGTGCCTGCCATTTAATGGCCTAGGTAGGAGATATGACCCAATTAAACAGTCCCCAACAACACCGGTCCACACATTAACGAAGAACCGCACTTGATGTGCGTGAGTAATTGTGGCATGTGGGTTATCCTCATTCCAAACATGCGCATTGTGCATGTTGAAGACTCCACCACGCCCGAACGTTGTTTCATCTGTAAACAATACAGAGGATGGAAAAGTAGGATGCATTTGACACTGTTCCAGGTACCACTGAGAACACTGTGCTCTGGGTGCATTATCAACTGGTTCCAGGTTGTGGACACGCTAAGTGAAATGGATGTAAGAATTGCTCATGAAGGACGTTTCTTACATTCGTCTAATTCGTCCCCATATTACGTGCAATTGCACGAGTGCTGATTGAAGGATCTCGCTCCACATGCTTCAGGACAGCTTCCTCAAATCGCAGTGTTCTTACTGTGCGACGGCGTCCCTATCCAGATAATCTGCTAAATGACCCGGTATCACGCAGACGTTGGTACACAGCAGTAAACGTAGTATGATGCGGGATACGGCGATAAGGATACTGTTGTTGATAAACCCGCTGTGCAGCGCGTCCATTGTGGTGCGCTACGTAGTACGCATCAACCATATCAGTGTACTCAATCCAAGTGTATTGCTCCATTAGTAAACAGATACAATTAACTACTACACTGGTGGACAAAACAATTCCTACCATGAACAGCACGTTGCAAGTCATGACAACTGAAGAGCGTAATATTCCCTCTACCGGTTTTAAAATAATCCTCATAGGAAAAAATAGCAGTAGGGAAAAATATTTGTTTTAATGTCCCCTACAACCTCCCAGAGTTTGTCGGTTTAAATAATTTTCACTCTGTACATATTTATATATAGGAAATTATTCAATGGCTTTAACGTTTATTTATTTTACTTGATATGGAGTTATGACCTTAAGATCTCTTCCATTTCACCAGGGTTAAATTAAACGTATAGTAACAATTATGAATTATATAAAACTTGGTTAATAGTACATAAAAGGCATAAGCTACAAATATATAGATGGCAAGGAAAGAACAAAAACATATATTAAAGTAATGATATAATAATAATAATAATAATAATAATAATAATAATAATAATAATAATAATAACAACCTATAATTTGATTAAGTAAATGGCTTTGTAAAGAAGTGGCGACCCCATGGCCCATTGGTTTTACCAACGCAATCAGCCTAGGCGAGTATTGGCGGGATACCCATTGCTAATGACTAGGGGAGGAAATGCCCCTACTCTACCTCAAGAACTGAGACAGCAGGTTCGGATGTCAGCCCCATCACTGGAATCGGAAGCTATAAGCTGATAACATGCACTTCTTAAACTCTCTTATTGCAGAAACCAGGATTAAATCAAGCCGAAATGCTCAATTGTTGACAACCTTTGGCATTAAATACTGTAAACTCGAATTGTTTTTTTTAAAATACATGGAGTCATGCCAACAGGGATGAAGCTCAGAAGGCAGGGATAAGTAGGAATGAAATTAAGGTATTGACAAACAACGGAGTGCGTTGGCGAGCTCTTATCAAGGCCCTATGCTTCCCAGTGGAGTGACCAGGACTACAACTACTTGGTAAACAAAGGACAAAATATGAAATAATAAAAATATACCTATTGTTCGTCTGGCTTAACTTTGCAAGAAATTTGTAGAAAGAGACAGCTGTGTTGTCGGTGTTTCGTCACCAGATGTTAATAAGGGTAAGGAGGAAGACGAGAACTGACAAAAAGGTGGGTTCTTTCTTTTTTAACTGGACGAAAATAGTCAATGATCTACCCTTATGCATATATCTCCATCTCTCTTTTTGCCAAGTAAAGCCAGACGTACAATAGAACATAGTTATATATTATATTGTCTAAGGAAATATTTAGTGAGCTTTTTTAACTATTTCTGAGTCGAGCAGTAATCATACTTAAACAAAAATGAAGTTTTTTATATTATGTTATCAAGTAGAAAAGTGCAATTAAACTCTTTTGCAATGAGATAATGTCACCTCATCGGGTAAAAGTCACTTCAGTTTAGCGTAGTCCTTTCCTAATGTAAACCATTCTTAATAATAGTTTCGTTAAAACAGCACTTTTGTTTTTAAATAACTAAAAAGTCATTCATGCTACAAGAAAAGACTAATAGCTCTAGAAATGGATTATTTACGCAGAAGTGACAGAAAGTCAACATTAGAACATGTCACTAATAAGGAAATTAGAAATATAATTGAATGAATTGAGGAGAAGGAATTAAATTGGTTGGACATATTTTAAGAATGGAAGATGAGCGATGGCCGAAACTACAATATCAGTGACAACCGACCAGAAAGAAGAAAAGAGGAAGACCAAAGTTAACATGGAAGGAAAAACATGAGGATAGTAATGCAAGGAAGAGGGTTAAACATTGAAGATGCCCAAGATCGTAGGCTTTGGAGGTTTGGAACGGGAAGACGGCAGCAACGGCAAAACCTGAAGATAGATATAGATAGTAAAACATCATTCATTAGATGTCAGTTTTTCCAGCAATTTATAAATTTACATAATTTCTGTTAAATGTGGAAAACAAGTATTGTGCTGGCGATAAAACTTATCTTATCCAGTGACAAGATGAAAACTGAAATAAAGTACTTTTCCTAGTGGGGATTCCTATAATGACAGCCTGTTTTACATATTTAGGTCTATAAAAAAACGAAGGACTGTCAGTGCTAAGGAAAACTTCCATTGCAAAATTTATTAGCTGATACAACTAGAAATGAAATTTATTTTGATTTTGTTGGTGACTATGGCGTTGATTTGTTCAGGTAACTAATATTAGCTTCTTTGTGTTTTCAATAACTACCGGTTATAATAATGCAAATAGTTTACACATTCTCTAGTTTCTCCTTAATTATCATATTTGTTTAGTTTTAATAGTTCACCCAATCGTAGGTTTTATATCCTCATTTTATCCTCTACTTTGTATCAGATTTTCCTGGGTATGTCTTTATGTCTTATTCCTTTTTGTATTTGTATTTTATTATCACATAACTTATATGATATGGTATTGTCAAATCGTTCCTAATGTACTTTCATTTCCTTGTGACTTAAGTTTATGACTATTAATCTTATTTACTTGTTAGTTTTTTTACACACATTAAGTTCTACATTAGTTAATATTTTCCAGTTGCTTGATATTTCATTTAAAAAAACAGTAAATTATAATATTATACTGTCGGCCGCGGTGGACTAGTGGTAATGCCCTTGCCTCTGGTCCCGAGAGTAGTGGATTCCACCATTGTCGATATATTTTTTTAGGATGGAAAAAGCCAGGAGAAAGTCCTCCGGAAGGAACTTTAACCCCTCGGTCCTGAGTTTGAATATTTTCAGGCTCGTAAAAGATCACTAAGCCTTAATTACAAAAGCCTCTAAGCAAAATTTACCGACCTCATTATCATAAGTATCTAGAGAATTTGGGTATCAAGAGTGGCATTTGTTAGGTCTATTTAACGAATAAAATTAAGCTGTTTATTCACAAATCATTATTTGAATATAGGTATTTTAACATATTTATATATTTAATGTAAACGGCGATGTTTGAAAACAAATGAGAAACGATCGGTACGCTTCATTTGCTTCTTTTGTTCGTCACTGCAACCAGATCATATTATTTATTGCCAATCGATCGCAATATTGTAAGAATTTCCTCTAGTGGAGAAAAAATGAAACACATCAAACTGTATATTAATTCATTTCTGATGTCCTATAATGTAAATATGACAATTATATTTTTCTGGGAAAAAATACATTTAAGAAAGTGCAGTGTTTTTTTTTTGTGTATAATCAATTGCTACAAATGTTTTTATATTAACTCCCGCATGCGGTATGTGTTGACATTTATGCACTATATATACAATCTGGTAGCCGTATTTCTTGGAGAGTCAGTCACTGCAAAATAAGCTATGACCTATTCAGAATGTTAAAAAGGAGGTGCTTTCTTTATTATGACAATTTAACTCATGCCCCAAATGGGAGTCAATGACCAATCACGTTACAATGATTTTTGATTTACAACCAATCACAGTCGTGTTTCACCTCGCTCTTTAGCGATTTCTCTTTATCAGCTCCTGCTTTGTGATAAAGAAAGCTCCTCCTTTTTAATGTTCTGAACAGGCCAAAGCATAATTTTTCTCCAACAAATACATTGAATATAGCAAATAATGAAAAGATTCCTTGATTTTACTGAGTTGTTTACTAAAAAAATAAATGAATAACCCGTAATGTTGATTATGATATATAGTTTGATGTGTTTCATTATTTCTCCACTTGGGTGCACTCTTACAACATTGCGAACTTATTTGGCAATAAATAATATGATCAAGCAGCAGTGAATGAACATAACCTCACATTTCTGATTTGTTTTCAAACATCGCCGTTTACATTAAATATATAAATATTTTAAAATAACCATAGTTAACAATGATTTGTGAGTAAACAGCTTAATTTTATTCGTTAAATAGTCCTAACAAATGCCACTCTTGATTTTCAAATTATCTAGATAAATTCACTCCTCACTTTGTGAGTAGTGAATTTATCGATAATTTGGAAATCACTCGTGGCATTACTTATGATAAACTTTAGTTGGTAAATTCTAGGCGAAACACGACTGTGATTGGTTGTAAATAAAAATCATTGTAACGTGATTGGTTATTGACTCCCATTTGGGGCATGAGTTAAATAGCCTTAGTAATACCTTAGTTGCCTGCTAGATGTCTCACTGGGTCGGCATTTTGACCGAATGCCATTCATGACATCTATGGGCAAATAAGCGTAATTACATTAAATCCTAACAAAGGAGAGGCTAATGCTCAACAATGGGCTGACCCATTTTAGATATATATTATATTGTGTATGTTGTAATATTCTTGTTCTCCAATCTTTTTACCCCAGACATCTTTATTAACAAAGGTATTTTTTTTTTCCAATACGAACATTACAATTGCTCTGGGATATGATATTCTCGAACCACATAGACTACATTTTATTCATGTATGTATCTTGAAACCAATTATTCTCACGGAGAAGGGAAAATCTCTTCCCTTGAGTAAACCCCCAAGAAAAGTAGATAAAAACATTTCGTATATATATATATATATAAAGCCTGGTATGTCCCCATTAGGGCCATGGCCTCCCTGTACAGGGGTTAAGCTCTATTGTGAATGTCACCCGGTGAGCTACTCCGTGGTGAGAAGTTGACTTGGATATAGCACTTGGTTTGTATAAATTAATGTTTAGATTATGTCTTCTTCTTAAACTTAATTTGTAGGATTTTAATCCTGTTGTAATATTACATATTCTCATTAAATAACTTCTGAATCAGTCAAAAACCAAGTAATTTAAAGTACAATATTATTCCACAGGCCAGGAGACAACGGAATCAACAGAAACAACAACAACGGAAGAGAAAATTGACTGTACATTTACAGGAATATGTCCCCCAGGTTATCACTGTAAAGAAACGGCTGGAGACCTAATCATATTTGGAACATGTATTGCAAACGAATAAGTAATATAAGTCTTTCTTATAAGTGAATAGTTACACCGTTATCAAACACAGTAGGCCTACTTCTACATATGTGAAAATCCACTTTCTCCCAGATATATAATTTAAAACAATTCTAAATTATAATTGTTGTTAAAATGTTACATTTACTGATACATCATTTATATTAGGACTATGTGACCCAAGAATCTAAAACATAAACTGTGATAAATTATTAATTGGACGGGTTAAAGTACGGTAGGATAAGCAATTATCGTCAGCAGTAAAACAATGTACGCCTACAAATGATTATTCTTCTCCATCATAGTTTAACTCTCATCTTACTGGTACTTTTACGTGCCTCATGTGACTGGCCTTACAGCGGCACGACCTGTCAGCAGCGGGGTTTTAAATTATAGATCATACACATACTTCTTTGACCACTCAAGGCCATGATGGGCCTCTCCGAACGAGTCATCAGTTCATTCCAGAGCCTCCTCCGAGACAACACAGTATTTAACATGAAACACGCCATTCACTGACATATTTATATTGAACGTGGAAAATGTGACAATAATGATTAGAATGGCCTTTGAAGTTTCCTGAAATCTGTCGTACAACTGAGAAAAAATTCCGAAAAAAAAGAGCGTCATCCAGTAAAGTTCTCCCGGTCGGGGATTATATCGGGGCCACTGCGTAAGAGGCAGCGATATTAACCCAGACTGTGTGATGTACAGGCCTACAAATCCAATTAAATTTAAGCTTTTATGTTGAATTTAGAAACAAGTCATATCCCTAGAAGATAATATTCAGTACATTATTCTTGTTTATTGAATTTTATAACACTAACTTTTTTCGTTTTATCAATTCAGGAAAACAAAAATCTGTTAACTGTAACTTTTATTCTAACCAATTGAAAATGTATTCATCATAAAAATAAATATCATTTTTGTTTAACCTCCGCTAGGTAGCAGCAGATTGCAGCTGTTACTTGAATGATTTTTGCTAAACTAGAAGAGTCCTATTTGGATGCTCTGAGATGGCTATCTCAATGTTTTCATTTTGATAATTGGGTCAGTAGTGCAAAATTCGTCAATTATGTATCTTCCAGATCCACAATATTCATTGAAATTAATCATCTAACCAGTTTCGTCTTTTCGAGAAGATATCACCAAAGCTTTCATTTTGAACAGATTTTCCTTATTGTTAGAAAAATTAATGTAATAAAAGTTGTGATTACGATTTCTTGAAAAGATGGAACAAGGGTTTAAGCACATCTACGTACATCAAAAAACATGTAGAATCAAAAGATTTGAAAGACAAATATAGTATATGATATAAAAAATAAAAACAATTTTAAAAACTGCAAAATAATTGAGTTCAGAAAACACATTCCGAATATGAGAGACTATTTAAAACGACACAAATTAATTATCACCATGATATATTCATGTATGTGTTTACTTCCTTGCAATTCCTGTATTTTTTTCCTTGTTCAACTCAAAAACCTTTACTTCTCCAAGAAAATATAATATTTAATAATAATTTTAACCTTAATAAATAACACTGATTTCCTCTGATAAAAATGTTACTGTTGACTGTGTAGAATTTTAAATCATCATATTTATGTAAAAAAATCTGATGTAACATAGGATACAATAAAGTGATCTTGAGTTATTTATTGGAATTTGTAAATTACAACTTCGTCAATTTTTTTTTATATTCCTAATTTCTTTTCAGAGTTCCGAGAAACGGAATTGGATTTTGTCGAATAGAGCATTTCTGATATTTATGTAATATTGTGTTTTCGATTATCATAAGTAATGCCACGAGTGATTTCCAAATTATCGATAAATTCACGACTCACGAAGTGAGGAGTGAATTTATCTAGAGAATTTGGAAATCAAGAGTGGCATTTGTTAGGACTATTTAACGAATAAAATAAAGCTGTTTACTCACAAATCATTATTTAACTACAGTTATTTAAAAATATTTTTATATTTAAAGTAAACGGTGATGTTTGAAAAACTAATGAGAAACGATAGGTAGCCTACGCTTCTACTGCTTCTTTTGTTTATCACTGCAACCAGATCATACTATTTATTGCCAAAGGAACGCAATATTGTAAGAATGTCTCTCTAGTGGAGAGAAAAATGAAACACATCAATCTGTTATATTAATTCATTTTGATGTCGTATACATTTAAGAAAGTGCAAACAGTGGTTTCTTTTTTTGGTGGTATAATCAATGCTACAAATGTTGACATGTAAGCACTATTATATACAATCTGGTAGCCGTATTTGTTATAGGCTCAGTCACTGCAAAATAACGGTCAGACCTGTTCAGAATATATAAAAAGGGAGGAGCTTTGCTTAATATATGATAATCCTAACGTTGATAATTATTTCGTGAAACACGTCTCTGATTGGTTTGTAATACAGAAATCATTGAAACGTGATTGGTCATTGACTCCCATTTGGGGCATGAGTTAAATAGTCAATAAAAAGCAAGCAAATGCAATTAAAATAAAACGGAATACAGTACAACAAACTTGAAATATGCTGCAGAGAAGCATAAAATATGTGTGTTATGAAGGCCTTAAGAGAAGAAAGCAAACATAGAGAGAATTACTATATTTTAATTAAATCAATTACCATCCTTTCTCGATTCGTCTTTATGTATATGTCAATCTAATATATAAAAATGAAAGTTTGTTTTTTTGTGAGTGCTTTATGCGCTGCAATACCGTTGATCCGATAGTGATGGAGATTTTTGCAAAATGTTCAGGATATTCCCGGTATGAACATAGGCTATAAGATAGTCGTGATATTCAACTCCTACAACTTCAAAAATGACACAATCAATATACCTAATAATAGTTATGGTTGATTTCGTTCTCACTGCAGTCCGCCACATTTAAGTAGCTTTTTGGAAGCTTAATTCTCAAATTGGCAAAGTATCCTACAGGATACTAAAATTCGTTTAATTTATTTAATATTTTAAATAAATCAGAAAAAATAAACAAATATAAATAACGTGTGTCGAATTCCACAACATACCTAATAATAACAGTTATGGTTGATTTCGTTCTCACTGTGGTCCGCCACATTTAAATAACTGACACAATATGTTAGTATGGAGCCTGGCTGACGGACGGGTGACCGTCCCAATCATTGGATGGGTGACCGCTCATGGCTATGGGTTAGGTCACCTATACCATCCCCGTTAAGTCATATCAATAGCATAATTAACCCAATAATAATTTTAAAAGAGTCATTAAATTAAATATAAACAGCAAAATTTACACACCGTATTAAATCTTCACTGCACGGAGACCGACATAGTTCATTTACATATACACTCAATTACATCACAGCTGCTCACCGCTCCGGAATACACCAAGAATACCATTAAACATCCGAACGACACAGTCTTGGTTGGCAACACTTATCCACCCTTCCAACATTAAACATTTCAGCCCATTTTTTAAAGTTAGCGAGGATACAATGCAATGATGCAATGCCTTGGAACCGCGGGTGTCTAATAAAATGTATTATTCGCCCAAAAGGGACGCTGTAGCCGCCCGCAAGGGCCGCATTCAGAATTCCCGCAGTATTATGATGATGATGATGATGTATTGTTTTTCCTGACCCTCACTATACTGACTTATACTGAACCAACCTGACCGAACCTAACGTAACCTAAACAAACCTGAACCTAAACGGAATCTAACATGAACCTAACCTTAACCTAACCTCAACCTAAATTGATCCTAACCGAATCTAAACCGAAACTTAAAACTAACCTAAAATTAATTTAACTGAACCTAACACGAATCTAACCCGAAACTAAACCTAACCTGAACCTAACCTCTACCTAAATTGATCCTAACCGAATCTAACCCGAACTTATACCTAACCTAAATTGAACCTACACTGACCCTAAACTAAATCTAACACGAAACTAACCCGAACCAAAACTAAACCTAAACCTAACCCAACCGAGCCTAACCTAACCAGAACCTAACCTGAATCCCGAATCCAAAACCAAAACCAATACTGAAAGAATAACTGAACTCAAAACTGAAACCGAAACTGAATTCAAACTGAACCCAAACCCGAAACCAAACTGAACCCGAATCCGAACCAGAACCCAAACCCAAAGCTGGACCTAACCCGGAACTAAACCTGACCGCAACGTGACCAAAACTTGACCTAAACCGGAATTAACCGAACCGAACTTAAATAAACCTAACCTAATATCCTACCCAAACCTAAACTGATCTGACCTAACCGATGTCTAACCTAACCCAGAAATATAATCTAAAAAGTCCTACCGATCCGACCAAACTACCCCTAAATCGATAAAATTACCTCTATAACGACCAAATTACCAGCAGCTAATCAAACTACCTCTATGAAGATCAAAACTACCAGTAAACCGATTAAACTACCTATAAAAAGAGAAAATATCCGTAAACCGATCAAGCTACCTCGGAAACGATAAAATTACCCTTAAACCGATGAATTTACATCTAAAACGATCGAATTACTCGTAAACCGGTCAATTTACCTCTAATCCGACCAAAAAAACTGATAATTACGATATAAATTTATAATTATTTTCTTTTGTACTCATTTAACTAAACATAAGAAACATTATATTAATTTAGGTGTTGCAGCGCACACCGGGTATTCGCTACTTACATTATAAATTTTACCCTCCACTTATTCAACTAGACATAAAAACACTTTAATTTTCGTCTTTCAGCTCATTTATGCCAAGATGAACGGGATAATAGATTCCCGGGCACCGCCGGGTAAACAGCACGGGGTATAAAAAAAATTGCGATATACATTTTACCCTCCACTTATTCAATTGTACATAAAAACACGTTAATTTTCGTCTTTCAGCTCATTTATGCCAAGAAGATCGGGATAAGTAGAATCCCGGGCAACGCCGGTAATCAGCTGGGGTGTGGCTATCTAAAAATAATTACGATCTAAATATTTCCTTTACTTGTTCAACTAACATAACACATTAATTTTCATCTTTCAGCTCATTTATGGCAAGGAAATTGGGATAAATAGTTTTCCGTTCAACGCCCATTAATAATAACTACGATATAAATTTATAATTATTTTTCCCTCCGTTTATTCAATTAATCATGAGAACGCATTAATTTTTCATTTTTTTCAGCGTAGCAGCGCAGGTGTTAGCTAGCGTTTTATACAAACTGGTTTTTGTTGTAAGTGTCGGATATTTGGAATTTAAATACTTTATTTATTGAAAAATAACATTTATTAGCATTGTGCATTATTTTATTTATTTATTTATTCCTGGATATTATTATGTCCCTTTAAACCGGAGTCTATAATTTTTTGAGTAAATGAAGTAATGTCAATTTCCTTGTTTGGGACTTGCTGATAGTAAGTGTCAATTTTAACACAACCATCATCATTTTTTAATCAATATTGGGTTCAACGGTTAGATGTCCTATCCCTAAATTGGCGAAACAATCATTTATCGTGCCAGTTATTTTAATGTTACGGACCGCAAAGAAAACAAAATCAATTAAAATTCTACGTTATTGTACATTATTATGTAATTTGATTCTAATGTAAGTAATTTCTACCCATTTGTTTTTCTATTGTTATATATATAAACGAATGTGTCTGTCTGCTTGTCCTTTATAGAGTTCTAAACCGTTCAATCGATCTTCGTGAAAATTTGTAAAACAGGGTTTAAGCTGCTGCGAGTGTTTAGCCGTTATCTATAATATTCTAAAATCATTAGCTGTGGGAGATTACCTGAAACGAAAATTTAAAAATCGCCCTTGCAATCGTAATTTCAGATGTTTCACAACAAAACTCGGAATATCGTATTAAAATAAACAGAGGTATGTATTATTTTAAAAAATCAGCGAAATCCTACCGTTAGAAATGGGGTTTACCTGAAATTTGAAATTAAAAATTTACTCTAACAACCGCCATGTTTACTTTGTCGCAGTGTTAGCATATGATTAATTAACTCTCAATATTTAATTTACTGTATTTAGGCGGAGCAGCGCACGCCGGGTATTAACTAGTTATATTATAAAAAAGGTAAATATACCATATTATAGATGTTAGTTAGTATGCCCTATGTGCAATATAAGGTAAAGCATCCCACTTCTAGACAATCGAAACGAGGCGTCTTTCGGGTTAACCCTGCGGGACGGTCGTCTTTACCCCCAAAATCAGTAAGGTATTCATTTCAATTAGATACCTAATCGATCCCAGGACCAGAACGTTTAGGCCTGTTTAAAATTCCTAACCTCAACGGTCTCAAATCCTTGATATTTCCGGCTTGTTGCATATACTGTCTTAACTAATTACGCTACAGCGTGCCTGTTACGCCTATATCATAAATCTTACCTTTTTTGTTGTATTATCTTCTTAAAGATGAGATTCCGGGCGAAAAATGGAACATGTACAAGCGAAACAGTTCAATGATTTATTTAGTGCAAGTCTCTGCATTGCTAGTATTTCTTTTCTACAATTGCGAGTATTAGTCATTCAAATATCTCTGCAGGCGGAAGAATTACCAAGCTCTGTTTGTTGCTACACGTGACGTCATATAAGACTGTATACTGTCAGCGTCTCACGTCCATTCCCCTCTGCCCTCATATATAGCAGTGTCACGTGTTCTATTCCTGCATAAACACGACTGCAGTGCCCTCCGTCAACAGTCAACAACTGCACTTACTCCTTAAACGGGTAATATCCGATTCTTCATTGTCTGGTCCTTCTCTGAGAACTTAGCATTATCCACTCCCTATTTTTTTTTTTTTTTTTTTTTTGCGCACAATCAATTTATTCCCATGTTTCCTATCATCGTATATATTCCTGTTCCCCGAGAATTATATTCCGTCCACTTTGCCTTCAAATGCACTCTTCAAAACAGGCAGTTTAGGAGGTGGCTTATTTACCTTCCTACAATTTTTAATTCCCAACATCCTTCTTTCGCCTATTGCTCTTAAGCCGCCCCTACACTATCAATATTTACGTCAATATATTGCACAATAATTGGCATTGTGCAATAATATTGAGCATATGTAGATCACATTGAAAGATTGCACAATATATTGAGTCAATCAAAAGAGTTTGACTTTTATTGTGCAATCTAGTAAATATTGCGTCGTCTGTTGGCAATATTGCGTCGTCTGTTGGCAATATTGCGCAATACTAGTTCAGTTCTGTCTTCTTATTATTTCACATGTTGACTACACAAGTATAACCCACGAACTAATTTATTGAGCAATAATATTGCACCGTGTGGGTTGGCTAAGTAATACTATTGTATAAAATATTGTGCAATATATTGGTGTAAATATTGATCGTGTAGGAGCCGCTTTAGTACAACTTCATTTCTTATTTTTCTGTCTATTTCACACGTTTCATTATTCACCTTATTGACATTTTAATGCTTCCAATCGTCCGTCCTCATCGGATCTGAATGTCCACATCTCCACTCCATACATGTATATTACAGACAAATCATTTCCGATCCGATTCCGATTGAGGGTCTTTCCACTTTTCAGCGGTTGCCCTTTTACCAACCGGCTGCTGGCCCTTCACATCCACATGTGTCAATCACAGAGGTAGACGATCAACAGCCAGTGTAGGGGTGACATATGGTTAGCATGTCGAGTCCCCCAGCCGTTATAGCTGGTTCCTCAACCTGGAGCCGCTACTTATTGTAGCTACCCAATTGCCTCACGATGCTGGGTGGGCACCGGTCCCATACTGGCCGAAATACCATGAGAAAATTTCTTCCCCCATGGAGACTCGAACCAGCGCAAGTCCCGTAGCTCTGCGCCAAGGCTTCCTACCTTAACCGCTCGGCTACGGCGCGGGACCAAATCATTTCACTATTCTTAATCAATTTTATTTAACGACAGATTCGATCCTGGAAATGTCAACCTGAACGTTAGCATTATTGCTAGTTTTCTTCCGTTCCCTGTCTCTAAAGTAGAACTTACACTTAACTAATTCATTGTCACTATCGTACCCGAAAGTTCATGACCGAGTGGACATATGCTACCCATGGATCCCTAATCTGGGCTAACGTTTTTCAATCACACCCTCTATAATTATTCACCACATTCAAACTATGGCTAATATTACTCTCCCTTCTCATTACTGATCTACGTACTGGGCGCTTTCCCTATGGTTTTCTTACAAAAATGTCCCATCCTCTCTTTTCATACTCCACACGTAATCACGGAAATTCTCATCTCATGTTTACTGGAAAGGGATTTTACGTCACAGAAATGAGCAGAACGACTGCATTTTGTTCGCTGTCAAGTTCTAGAACGTGCAAGATTCTATCCAAGGTAATAAAGTTGTTCTAATGATCTAACGGAGTAAAAGTTTGGTTAAATTCTAAGAAAAGAACAGTCTGGGTACTACTTCCACAAATGAAAGAAGTGATATACAGTACCATCGGTCTGGGTTCATCCGACGGACTACTGATTACCAGTTCGCGTTTGGTTTCAGGTTCGCTCGTTCGAGGTCGATGGATTTTCAGGGAGTAAAGTAATTCGAATGGGTTCTTTGTGAAGAGAACTAAAGCCGTATGTCGCCTGTCTTAGATGTACAGCACGTAAAAGATTCGCAAACCTGAAAAAGTTACTTCTGAGACAAATAATGTCGACTCTTTCACGTCAGATTCGAATTATAATACTTCTTCTTCTACTTCATGAAATTAGGCCTTTTGACCTGTTTTCACATCAAGTGGGATTTAATGAATCTTTCCATCTAGTGAATGGGCGTCCAGCACTTCTATGTCCTATTGGTTTGTACTGTAGTAACAGCTGAGGGATTCTCTATGTAGGGATTCTTTTAACATGTTCATACCAGTTATTTCTGATGTTATCAATTCTATTTGTTGAATTAAAATATTTAAGTATTTCCTAATATCATCATCATCTGCATTCATGAATTAGGTCTGTTGACCCGTTCCGACTTCAGCCCATCTCTTTCTAGGTCAGCCACATCTCGGATGCCTTTAGGTTTGTATTTTGTTATTTGTTTTGGATATCTATCTTCATTCATTCTGTCTATGTGTTGCTTCCATTTTTCTCTATATGTATCTATTTTATCAGTTATTGCAAATATTTCAAGTTCCTGTCTTATTTCTGTGTTCTTGATTCTGTCTTCCTTAGTGCACCCTTTAACAATTCTCAAAAAATTCATTTCTACCGCCGTTATCCTACTTAGATCTTGTTTTTTATGTATCCAGGCTTCTGATCCATAGAGCAGTACCGGTACTGCCAACGGTTTATAAAATTTCAATTGGGTCTCTCTTGTTGTTTTATTATTTAGTGATCGTTTTATCGTACCACATATTCCCTGGAATTTTGCTATTTTATTAGTTATATCATTATCATATTTAAATGAAATCTCACATTGTTGATAATTGAGATGGTTCGCCTGTTCTATGATTTTGTTTCCTATTACTATTTTGGATCTGATTCGATTTTTCCCTTGGAATGCCATTACCTTAGTTTTTTCTATGGCTATTTTGAGATTATATTGTTCACATATATTATGTAATTTAAAAATATTCCTTTGAAGCTCGTCTTCCGTATTTGCTATTATTACCTGGTCATCAGCGTATAATAATGTTTTCAAATAGTGTGTTTTATCTAATTTTATTCCTTTATTTGTTTCTTCGTTCCATTTTTTTATTATATCATTGATGTATGTCTTCATTTATTTTTCTGTCCAAAATTGTCACACCTGCCATTGAACGTAAGAACTTCATTTCTGCAGTTTTTATTTTTCTTCTGTCTGAACGGTTAAGAGTCCAATTTTCACTTGCATATGTTAAGACAGGCACTGGCATAATTTAAAAAAATATAATTGTGTGCTCCTGTAAGTTTTAATTTAACTTTCAGTCTCCGTTTTATAGTGCTACACAATCTATAAAATGTATTTAATTTAATATTAATATCTTCCTTCTGGTAGTATGATATACATTGCATCCTAAATAATTGAAATTGTTCACCCGTTGTATTGTACAGTTATTAATGCTGATTTTACACCTCATTTGGTCTTCCCCGTTGAATGCCATTACTTTCGATTTACTTTCAGATATTGTAATATTGAATTTATTTGATATTTCATTTAATGTATACGCTGCTATTTGTAAATTGTAATACTAATTACCTTAATTGTTATTAAATAAAATATTAACATAACACAACATTAATCAATTTGTGTCGTGTACAAGGTTAAATTTACAATAAATATAAACATGAGATATGTCTAAAAATTATATTCCTATATATTTGGTATTGTCTAATATTGTTTTATAAGATATTCCAACAATGAAATGTTAAAAATGCACTAATTTTAGTAATAATTTATTGTGTGACATATGTTTCTTGAAGACACACGTCTATGATCGAAACTCAAAATTATACTTTGAAATTTACGTTACGTATATAAATATATCTGCACTTTTACACGTGATAAAACGATTACATTTATACCAGATTTTAAATTGTACTTTCTGGTGTGGAATATAAAATTTGATAAAGTTGATCCTACTGATTTTTCACGCCATTTGAAAAGTAATTTTAAAAAATGCAAATTACATCATGATGATGTGCTAGACAGAGTGGGTAAAGGAAGAACAATGCTGGAACTCATAAAGAAGAGGAAAACAAATTGGATTGGCCACTGACAAAGAAGAAACTGCCTGCTGACGGATGTTATAGAAGGAATGGTCAACGGAAAGAAAGTTGGAGGCAGAAAAAAAGACATGAGATGATAGATAATATTAAAATAAATGGTTTATATGCGGATACAAAAAGGATAGCTAAGTTAAGGTAAGTGTGGAGAATGCTGAGTTTGCAGTGAAAGACCTGTTCCTGGGCAGAGCACTATTTATGTATGGATACACTTTTCAGAAAAAACAATCATATAAGCTAATATATGTATTTTTTCTTTTATTGTGAACTCATAATTTAATATATTAGAGCAACTATTTTGTCGTCTTTAATTACTTTTTTAATAAAACGAGACATATGGTCAAATCTACAAATTTGATTAAAAACATTCTTCACAATGTATAATTTTATATATATACTTTTAAAATAAAACCAGCTGAAAATGATAAACAGTTGCTCTAACATGTCAATTATGATTGTACAAGAAAATAAAAATATCTCCTTGTAATGTTTGTTTTTTCTAAAAAATGTACTTAATTATTAGGCTGTCTCATACTTAATATCGGTTTTTAATGTATTGTTCTGTGTCTGATGGAATTTTAAGTATGTGATTCACTAGGACACTGGGAATTTGTTTCAAATGGTCATGCAGTCGATGCGAATCTTTATTCTCAACAAGAGGAACGAGTTCATGAAATTTTGAGGA
Source organism: Diploptera punctata (assembly GCA_030220185.1). Taxonomy (NCBI): domain Eukaryota; kingdom Metazoa; phylum Arthropoda; class Insecta; order Blattodea; family Blaberidae; genus Diploptera; species Diploptera punctata. The sequence continues at coordinate 26,917 of JASPKZ010003784.1, forward strand.
TAGCGGATTAAAATCCGACCGAATTACATAATGCATGAACAAACATGACGAAATTCAGAAATTGGGAGGAATCGAACTGCTACTACATCCAGCCTAGAGCCCTGTTCTTTCTCCTTCAGATTACGTCTGTTTGATCCATGAACCAGTTCTTGCGTGAAATTTCGAAAACACTGAAATTTGAAAGAGGGTCTCAACAAATTATTCTCATCAAAATCCAGAGACTAGAACCGTCGCAGGATAATAAACCTCGCTGAACGATGTGTCAAGACAATAGAATCTGATGGCCTTTGCTTTGAAGATAGTTTAATTCCTTGTCAGAAAACATTCCAAATAAATTTTGTTCGAAAAAAATACATACTTATGAGACAGCATATGTAGATGCAATTATATGTTTTTTATTTTTTCACAATAGTATTTCAAAGCTTGCAAACCTAACTTGTATTATTAACATTATGAGATTTCATATTCCACATCAGAAAGCAGTATTTAAAATCTGGTATGAATTTAGTTATTCTATCATATATAATGGTGCAAATAATCAATTTCATATAATGTGAATTTAAAGCACAATTTGAATGTCTGTATCATATTAATATTTAAGGAGGAATCTTACAGTGTCTCCCTCTCATGAACAGCGGTAATGCATTTGCTTTATAAATAAAAAGTTATAGTTAGAGCCTTGATCAAGGTATCACTTTTATTTCGTTTCGTGAACGATTATAATTACAAATAATTGTCTCTGTGACCAATTTTAATTAAAACTAGTTTTCTCTGTGACAAAATGTCAATTATAATACGAATTATCGCTTAAAAATTTCAATTATATGACGAATTATCACTGACAAAATTTAATTACAGGCCTATGACTATGACCAATTTTAATAACGAGTTATTTCTGTGACGACCCGACATGTCACCCTTACACTGGCTGGACGATCGCCTAATTCTGCAATAAACACGTGTGGATATGATGCCAGCAACCGGCTGGTAGGACAAGGACCTTTTAGACCTGTCGCGCTATTAGGTGTAATTTGGTTTCGGTGCCAACATTTAATTATATGTAAAATTATGTCTGACCAATTTTAATAATATGTCGAATTATCTCTGATCAATCTTAATTACATAGTCGGCCGCGGTGGACTAGTTTTTGCCCCTGGTCCCGTGGGCCGCAGGTTCAAACCCGGCCGGGTCGATGGATTTTTAGAATGAAAAATACAAGAAATAAATCCTCCGGAAAGGACTTTAAACTGTGGGTCCCGAGTCTGAAGTTTATCGCGCTTCTAAAAGAACATTAAGCCTGAATAAAGAGGCCCCAAAGCAACATTTACTACCTTTATCATCCTATGATATGGGTCGGTATATTAACCGAAGACCATTAATGACAGCTATAGAGAAATAAGCGTAAGTACATTAACTTGGTCTAGTAATTCTTAATAGAGGGGAGACTAAGGCCCAGTATTGAGCTGTTACACCATTGTAGATAGATAGAAATTAATTATATGACGAATTATGTCTGAGATTTGTTTTAATTATATGACGAATCATATCGTGAAAACAATTTTAATTATAAAGAATTGTCTCTGTGAGTGTAGTTTTAAATATATGAAGAATTAGCCTATGTTTACAACGAATTGCCTCTGTGTTAATTAAATTACAAATTATTTTTATGACGAATTTTAATTATAAGACGAATTTACTCTGTAACAAGTGTCTCCAAACCCCATAAAACTACGACACAGAATCCACCACAACTTGACTTCTGTTCCAAAGAAAGCCACGCTCAGCATTAATACGGATCATGACCGCGATGTGGTGGCTGAGAACAGTCATTACTTGAAATGACTGATCATTTTTCATGTCCACTCGATTGCAAGATGCGATCTAGTTGGGAGTATGATAGATTATACTCATATATAAATCGTGCTTTTTGTTTCACTTTTGTTTCAATTTTCTAAACCAACGCCAGTATGTTTTTTTTATTTATCCCACGAATAATATTTTTACAGAGATTAAAAGCTTTGTTTCATTCTTTATTTATATTTACAGCCATAGTGTAAAAATGAATAATTATAAATTCATGAACCTGGTTTTAATTACTAAAAGAGTCATAATGGAGTTAGCAGGAATTATATGATTTCTCTCTCTTAAAAAATAAACAAGTCTGGTTGGGATTTGAATAAAAGTCCACAAGGTTGCCTCTAAGCTATATCACTAAAATGCAATATTTTGCAGGTAGCTATAGATATCAGGATATTTCGAACCGAGTTCCAACGACGCGACGCGTAATACACTCGAACGACCCCTAGTGTTTAGCATAGGGCCACTTACATTTTTGAGCTGTACTTGCAGTATTCAATTGTGTTGTAAAATCATAAAATACTGAAATGAGATGTGGCATTAAATTAACTTCTACACAAAACAAATATTATTCCTAAATGTGTACAGCTTTGAAATTAGCTTCAAAGAGGACTGATATGGGTTTTAATTCATTATATATATATATATATAGAGGAAGCAGAAAAAATGAGGAGAATCAGACTCAAACCTTTGTAAGCTAAAACGGTTGTTGCTTTCCACTTTTTAGTATCTGCAATATATTACATTTCAGATTATATTTCTTCCAAATAATAATTAATATTAAAATAATATATTTTCCTGCAAAATAAAGTGTTTTCTTTTAAAAAAAAAGGTAATATAAACTAAATATTGTGTACGTAAGTTTCAACAGCTTTCAGCTATTCTCATATATTGCTTAGGTAAACCGGGAATACTACTATTAAAAATAATAATAATAATAATAATAATAATAATAATAATAATAATAATGATAATTATAATCATCATCATTTGGGGTAGGAGGTTGAGGCTCCTACCTTACTATATAATCCGTGCAAGATGTTAGTCGTGATGTCAGCTCTGTGAGACACGGTCGTCTTTATCCGGAGAATATATATCTGTACTCATATTTGTTAGACCCTATGACCATGTTACCGCGCCAGAAGGTTTAGGACAATTTAAAATTCCTGATCCAATCGGGAATCAAATTCGCGACATTTCGGCTTGTAGCTAATTGTCTTAACCAAATATGCTTCGTCATATCCCTAACAACAAACGTAATAATAAAAATAATAATATTAATAATAATAATAATAATAATAATAATAATAATAATAGTTTAATAGTAATTTATTACATATGAAGAATTTAAGGGGATTCTATACCATCATGCCACCAACATACATTCAAATAAAAAATGGAAAGGCACGGGGATATATTGCATGTGGATAATGACCTAAGTAAAATATTGTTTTCAAGAAATTGTGAGAATGACTTAAAATAAAGAGAGAAGTTGACCTCAATGTAACCTAAAATCATCATATTTACAATATGAAATGTGTAATACTCATTGCTCAGAGAGTGTAGCCAACTTCTCACAAAAACCAGCTAACAAACAAGTGAACGCTAAACTAATCTGGTGTACTAACTCGCCCATTTTGTCACTCTAACTTGTCCAAACTAACCCTAACTTGTCCACTAATGTGGGTGGAACTCTGGGATAGAATCTCCTTATGTATATGCAAACATTTGTGCAATTGGCTCTAACGGGAACATGTATTATCACATTGGACAACACGACACTAGAAGCCACTTGTTCTCCGTACCAATATTCACAGGCATAAAATAGCCGAATATAAGACACTTTCTTCCAATTGAGCAGGGATCAGTTTCCGTGGATTAATTGTTACCATGTTCTCCTCTGTTTCAGAAATTCGCGAATTAAAATCTGCCTACATCGATTTTTTTGAGCGCATAAAAGTCTTGAGCGTGCTTTCTTTGGAAGGACTGTAAAGTGATTGCTCCCGAATAAGAAACTCAAGCCTAAAATAAGTGAACTCTGGCAAAATTTGTCGGCCCTTTCACACCCAATTTTGAATCACAGCTCTAATAAGGCAATCTGTTAAACAGCAATAATATCTGCATACTTATTATTTGGCAGAAACTCTACCAAATGTAACTAGGGCTCGGAAGTTAAGCACCTATAAAATACCTTCAAAAAGACCTAAAGATATCCCCAAAAATATCTAAAAACTGAGAAACAAAAATGCCGTAAAAAAGCAATTCAAATTAAACCGTTTTAGTTTCAATTGCATTTTTAATGGATATAATAAAATAACGTTAAAAGTACAACATTCTTCTGAAGTTCAACATATATTGCGAAAACAAAATAATTGAAAATGCTTCTTCTTTCACACTTTGTATGTTTTTAATTCAACATAGTTTGAAAAAGGAATTCTGTGTTCATTAAAAAGAAAGATCTTGGAGAAATTTAGAATGAACTATTTTTCCCATCTAGAATGAATCCAGCGAACCCGCAAGATATATCAGGCGGTCAGTAGGCTGGTTAAAATAATGGGATATTTTGTGAGGGTTTAATTAGTTTATCGCGGAACAAAAGTGTTTGCAATGTGAAAAGTCTTTGGAAAGTAAACATAGATGGAGTTTTTAAAAGAAGTTGGATTTGAGACTAGACTCTGCGAATTCTTGAATTATATAAATGGTATAATTGTAGTGAAAAGAAGGCAAAGTTGCAAAAAAAAGCCTTAAAGACCTAAAGAAAAGGCTAAAGAAGGGCTGAGGACTGACAAGCCAAAAAAGTTGAAAAAAGGACAAATAAAACACAATTTTCTGGTCTACAATGACACCAAAATGTATATATATTAAGTTAGGTCTCATCTTCAGGCATGAAATCAAAAAAGGTTTTTTCCTCAACTTCCGAGCCCTAATTATATTATATTATATATAATTTCCAAATGACAAAGTGTATTATTACTCACAGACACAGAGTCGGGCCTTGCATGCACTTGTTGAGAGCTGACTGAAGATAACCAAATATGGGTTTCTACGAGCCACTACTTTCGATTGTCCTAAACACAATGTTCATGGCAATACTCGATATAAATTAATCACAATAGCCAACTTAGCTCATGCTAAATATAACGTTACATGATAACAAGAAATCGTTTTGTTATCCAATATCAGGGTGAAGAATGAAACATAACTGCTTGTCCTAGCAGGGATTCGCATAATGACAGTCCCCTTTCTTATTTATAAGATAGCAAACAAACAGTGCAGCGTCAGTGCTGCTCAAGATATTATTGCAAAAGAAATAAATACTTACTGATACGAATAGAGATGATTAAGTTAATTTTCATTTTGTTATTGAACCTAATATTCTTTTGTTCAGGTAAATGAAAATATTTTTTTAATAACACAAATTAAACTTTATCGGGTGCCTTTATTTTCTTTTTGTGTGTTCTTCGTTCACTATTTTCTTAAAAATACTTAATTAGCATATTGTTTACCGACATTCCCTTCATCTGGCGCATTATCATGTTGTGTAACATTAAAGTGTTATAATTTGTATTTATATTTACTTTTAATTTAATAATTAATTAGTATATTTATGAAGATTCCGAGATTCTAAACGACATGCCCGTCTATATCAATTAAAATAATTCCAAAAAAAATCGCAAAAAAATATTTTGGCAATTTATGAGACTTTTTTTAAAATCCAGAATATTTAATGAGAATTCCCGGTAGAAATAACTTAAAATACACTATAATAACAAAAGAATATATCAATTTGTCATTGCTGAAACATAATACTCAACTTAGGAAAAATTAATGTCCCCGAGTACTTACGTAAACAATTTTACCTTACCTGAATAAACTTGTTAGCAATTGCCAATAGCGGAATCGTAAATATACTGGCAAACATGTCACTAGTACGAATTGTCACACATTATGTCATACGATGAGTATCGATATTGTTAATATTTAATTTTAGGAAGTTATATTTTGAGGTTATTTTAATTATATTATTTTTGGACTGGACATCTTACCTCAATATTAATGTTGATTTGTTCTTACTGCCTTCAGAACCAACCCATCATACTAGGTACTCTGACACACTACTAGACTTAATTATAACAAATAATCCTCAAAAAAGTTATAACTAGTGGACATATAGAAGCTCCAGGCATCTCTGCACATGACTTAATATACATTGAATATTCACTCCTTTGCTCTAAACGTTAGACCTAGACTTGTAACATACAGAGACTTGAAACATATAAATTATGCGCAATTAATTGATGACGCTGCAAAACTACCTTGGAACAACATATGGACACTTAGGACTGTAGACGAGAAAGTTGAAAATTTTAATGACATGATTTTACAATTGTATGACAAACACGCACCTATCAAGACTATACGTATAAACAGACCACCTGCACCCTGGATGTCTGATAATATCCGCTTGTTTATGACAGAGAGAGACGCAGCATTTAGGAAATACAGGAGGAACAAAGAACTGACAGACTTACAGACATACAAACATCTGAGGAATAAAGTCAACCAGACTGTAAGGAATGCAAAACTAAGATATGCCCATACTATTATTACACAATCTATGTCCAACTCAGCTGACATGTGGAAAAATTTAAAATCAATAGGCCTCTGTCAAAATAAACTACAGGTAGAAACAGCTGACCTACCACTAGATGAGTTGAATGACCATTTTACCCGCCTTCCTTCTGACAACACCTCACAACAAAAACAACAGACAATAGATGAACTAATGTCATATTCCCAACCTACCCGAGACAAATTCTTTTTTTCCTATATCTCACCTGATGACGCAAAAGAGCAGTATTACGTATTAAATCTAAAGCACAAGGAATAGACAATATAACAATAACTCTCCTGCAAAAAATAATAGACATTTTTCTCCCAACAATAACCCACATTTTTAATGCCTCTATAATGACCGGGACCTATCCCAGACTCTGGAAAATGGCTCTAGTTCGTCCTACACCGAAATCAAACACTCCCACAACACCTCGATAATTATAGACCAATTAGTATTCTTCCCTGTTTATCTAAAGCACTGGAACACATAATACACTCACAGTTAACAGACTACCTCACCACACACGACTTACTTGATGAACATCAGTCTGGGTTTTAGAAACAGGACATCACACAAGTACTGCACTACTTGACATTGTAGAGGACATAAGAGACTCAATGGACAAAAGCAAACTCACCGCAATAGTCCTACTCGACTACAGCAAAGCCTTTGACACAGTAGATATAGACTTAATGCTAGCGAGACTAAAGACACTACATCTGTCGGAAAACTGCCTTGATTGGTTTGCATCTTACCTCACTAATCGTCAGCAATCAGTTTCTGTTAATAATCGCATTTCTTCCTGGCGCTTGGTGAGGAAAGGGGTACCTCAAGGCGGCGTCCTCGCTCCTCTTCTCTTCTCGATTTTATTAATGACGTGACCAAGAAACTACAAAACTGCAAGCATCATCTTTACGCCGACGACCTACAGATTTTACACACACTTTAGGCCTGACGAAATTAATGAATATATTGACAAAGTAACCCCTGACATCAGGCATATATCTTTATGCGTCCAGACAATATGGGCTGATGAAACTAAATGTAAAACAAAAACGCAAGCAATAATTATCGGACATCCAAGGATATTACACCTCATAAACAATGGCCAATATTGCCGGCTGGCATATTAGATAATGAACAAATTCCCTTATACCGACGTCGTTAAAACTTGGGATTTTACTTAGATTCTAATTTAAAATGGCATGAGCAAGTAAAACAAACATCTAAAAGGATCTTCTCCATAATGCATTCCCTAAAGCGACTTTAAACATTTTCTTCCTACAACTCTTAAAAGAATTTTAATCCAAACTTTAGTGATGCCGCATTTTGACTACTGTGACGTTCTAACTAACTGACATAAGTGACGGGTTGTCGGAACAAACTGCAGCGTGTCCATAATATGTGTATCAGATTCATATTTAATGTTCGAAAATACGATCACATTTCTCCATTATTCCACGAATTGTCATCTAAAAGAGAGAAGAAAATCGCACTGTCTAATTCTCCTATTTAAGATCCTACATTCCCAATTATTTATCATCCCGTTTCCAGTATCTATCCTCAAACCATAACTTAAACACAAGATCACAACATAGTCTCTTACTTAATATACCGCAACATAGGACATCACATCACTCCATGTCATATACCATCTCCACTTCTCGCAACTGGAATTCCCTACCACAAGATATAAGGGGCTGCCGGACATTGACATCTTTTAAAAGAAATCTAAATTTATATTTGCACTAAACTCGACTTCATTATTATCCAGTGTAAGATATATATATTAATTGGTGTTTCCCGTATAATGTATCATATTTATATTATTATTATTATTATTATTATTATTCTATTATTATTATTATCGTATCATTATTGTTATTACCCTATGAAATGTTGTTTGTACATGACATTTAATTGCTACATTTATTGTATCTTTAACTGTTTATAATTAGTACAGTGTATATCTATATTTGTCGAATATTTATTTGTATTTGTGCTGGTTGAGTGGAAGAGAGGGCCTTATGGCCTTAACTCTGCCAGAATAAATAAAGTATTATTATTATTATTATTATTATTATTATTATTATTATTATTATGTTGTTTCAAAACAATTCTGTTTTATCGTCAGCTTTCCCAGATGTCCAGACCAAAAATAATATAATCGATATTGTTACTCATTTGTTCTTCTTTGCAAGATTCATAGACGGACATCTTGCATAGAATAACAGTTAAATTTAATTAATTCATAGAGTTTCTTGTTTGGTGGAACATAATGCCTTATATCCTTAATTCTCTTATCAGTTTGTTTTCCTAATCAGTTATTTGTTTTGCAGTTTCCATATAAAGTAAGAAAATATAATAGCCTTCTTTTATTCCGTCTTATTGAAAATTGTTTTTTTATTATTTATAAATGTACACTGAAAATTATGTTGTATAAATAGTAATGGCATGAAAAATACGGTCATTATCTGAATGAAATTAATTCTATTAGAACATAAGTATTGTCTTGCTTTGGAGTAATTGAAATTCATGCTGTGAGGACATTTCACAAAACAATAAAAATAATTATAACCTATATACATGTATAATAATTAATTATAAATGCAAAAAGAAGGCCTAATAATAAAATACAAGAATTGTCTATTGAATTCTTAAATGTAATTAAATTTAATGTGTGGATATTCATTCACATTATTTTTTTAATTACTATCTTATTATCCAATATCAGAGTTAAGATTGAAACATAAAATTAACATAAAATCAACTGGAAAATTAATTTACTAATTTATTGTACAATCTTAGAGTAAATTTAATAATATTAGAAGCTAGAGTCATGTTACGTTTAGATTTTGTCAAACATATCATTTAAGATATTTTGGTTTTGTATTTATGCGGTTAACTAAATTTATTGTTTTTATATATCGGTTTTAACAAGACATGCAAATATATTTGTTGAATATTTAAATAAAGTTTCCTGTCGTATTAAAAAAATACAATAAAATAACTCTAGCACATTGACATTATTCTAATATGTAGCTCACTAACTATTCAAGGTCATCGTTTATTCATTTATGCCTCTTCATGTGCTACTTTTTTTTTTGTAAAAAGTGTTCAAGTTCAAAAATTTAGTTTTATGAAAAATAGGAGTATATTTTTCAAACATGCCCGGTATAACTCGTTTTAATCCAGTTTGGAATTAACTTCCTTCACACAATAAACATAATAAAAATATTTATTACCTCACCTCATAATCGTCTTCTTCTTAGACTAGTTCCGGGACCTTTTTCGGTTCCATCATCAGTGTTTTCACGACCGTTGTTGAAAATACGGATGATGGAACCGAAGAAGGTCCCGATACTAATCTAAGAAGAAGAATATGAGGTAAGGTAATACAATTTTACTCAAATAAATAACATCTCATAGTGTTAATTTATAAAAAGAGTGTAATAGTCTTCTTCTTCTTCTGCTTCATGAAATTAGGCCTTTTAACCTGTTTTCACATCAAGTGGGATTTAATGAATCCTCCCATCTAGTAAATGGGCGTCCAACATTTCTATGTCCTATTGGTTTGTACTTTAGTAACAGCTGAGCGATTCTATCTGTAGGCATTCTCTTGACATGTTCATACCAGTTGTTTCTCATGTTGTCAATTCTATTTGTTAAATTGAAAATATTTAAGTCATTCCTAATATCCTCACTTCTTTTCTTGTCCAAAATTGTCACACCTGCTACTGAACGTAGGAACTTCATTTCTGCAGTTTCTATTTTCCTTCAATTCATTCAAATCAATTTGTATAATCATTACTTTTACACAGTTCTGCGAACCGTCACTGCCATGTCCCCTGTTCATTGCTCCTCCTACCTCATGCCTCTCACCTACGAGAGCATAGCAACACGAGTTTGCTCCCTAGAGCAACGAGATGATTACGTCTGAGGTAAAAGGTTATGCCAATATGGTGGAGGGACCGTCTTGCTGAAAAATGAAGTAGCAATATGGTTTTGATTAATAGCTCCTATGATGAGTATCGGGGTTACTTATTTGTAGAGTTAGGAATTTTAGGTGCTGCACCTTTTTTTTTTTACTATAATGTTCAAATTAGCTAGTATTGCAAAGAAAACATTAAATAAATGCCCCTAACTGTGTTTTAGTTGCACCTTTGTTCAATGCTAGCACCTTTTTGCACCTTTTCTTTAATGGAAGCATATTTTGCAGCTTTTCAAACCTTTTTTTTTGTCTCCTTAGGAACATTTTATTACCAAAATAATATATATTACATTTATCCAAATACGATTTCAAGGGTTGGTAACGATATGTGGTATCAGTCCACATCACATTACTTCCACTTCAGTGCAATCCCGTTAAGCTATTCCTTTTAAATTAGTTTGCGCCTCATTGCACTACAGTTATGCGAAAGCTATTGTTCAAGCAAGGTAGGTTGTTGAGTGCGTGAATAAATGTTTCAGTTAAAAATAATATATTACGGTCTGCTATTTTCCTGAGTTACCAGTATACAGTCTGCCGAAACCGAAAGTGAACTCCTATTAAACTACGTGATATTGTTAAAAAGTTTAGTGCAGATGGAATTCAGAGTGACGGATCTGTTATCAGGTGGATTATTTGTGATATTTCAATAACAATTGATGAAAAACGTCAATACATTCGTGTTACGCAGCATATGAGTAGTACTTACACAGACTCTTTAATATAAGACAAGATGCGTGAATTTTGTGTCGTCAGTTACTTGTTGTAATTGGTTTTGGTAATCTTTAATGATTATTTACATGGGAAATTTGCAACTTTTATTTAAAAAATTGCACCTTTTTCTGCTAAATTAAAGCTACTTTTTTGCACCTTTTTCACCAAACTTTTGCACCTAAAATTCCTAGCTCTACTTATTTGCATTGTTGCAAACCAATACTTGGAGACTTGACCACATTTGTATTTGTAAAATAAATTCAATACCATAGTTACAAGAATGATTGCTTCTTTACCATTTATTTGGAACTGCCCTGTGTAGAAAATGGTAAAATAAATTTATCCAGTAGTTAGATAATGAAAATAATAGATAAAAAAACTGATCTTATTTTTTTTTCTAATTCCACAGGGCAGGAAACCACGGAAACAACTGCAGCTCCTCAAACACCACCCATTTGTTTTTATGCACATGCACATAACAGATGTCCAACTGCCTACAGGAGAACTGGTCGGAAAATGTGAACCTGACGAGTAAAATAAAATAAGCCAAAGTTATGTGAAGCAAGAGTTAAATACATATTTTTTTACATTCAATATCGTCCTATTCCTTATTCGATGTATTTAATTAGATAATTACAACATTAATTTCATAAAATAACAGAACCCAAATGAAGCAAATAATAGAACATACACAAAGTAATCAGATCAATTGAAAGTTGAGATTAAATTTCTAAGTCATAATTTGGACGGGTACAAGGGTTATCATTTGGGTTTTCTCTTTGGCAGATTGCAAACATGTTTAAGAAATGGATGTAAACTAACTTGCCCCTTCCTTATCCTAACAAAATGAATTACATATTATTCAATAAACTAAAATGGCATACACACTGTCTCCTCCAAACCTAACGAAATGGAGTACATCCATTTTTTTAAAAATGTTTTTAATAATATCTGAATAGACTAACATATTATGTCGGGGAAGAAAGCCAGAAATGCCATAAACAAACAAACTGGTGTCATTTAACACTATATATATATATATATATATATATATATATATATATATATATTGAATAAATTGGGTACATTTCTGGACAAAACGGAGAAAAAATAAGAACAGCACTCATTCGTGAATAAATAAATATGTTAGCAAAATGTAATATAAATTAATACTTAATAATTCTACGTAACTTGATTAAATGTATAATGTAATTTTATTGTTATTTAATTGTAATGGTATTACTTTTTTTACTTTTTATATTATTACCAAACATTATTGTATTGTCACAGACTGTCAACAGCACTTACGGCTTTGCTACCCACATTTTTAAATAATATTATAGGTCCTTTGTATCTTACTTTTAGTCTAATAAAGTCCTACTATATATACATATGCAGACATTTCCAAGTATGTGGAAGTGAGAGGAAAAATTGTTTTCAGTGATTAATATAATATTTAGTATTAACATAATAGTAATATAATATTTTTATATTAATCTTCTGTTGTTTCCTTTGCAAGTGGCCAAAGTGATGTGAAAATATCGCCTAAGTGATACATATTTATTCGCCCAAATGATACATAGCTTTATTGGAGTTCGCCCAGATGAAAAACCCCACTTCTTCCAAATGAGATTTTGATACACTTGGTCTTTCCAAGTAATTTTTGTTTGCCAATTAGGCTTATACCTTATGGATAATTGTCCTTGGCTATTTTATTTAAAGAAAAAAAATATAATGATGTATTATGTTTTAATTACTTGTAACTAAACTGGAAACAATTGTTTGAGGAATATATTAAAACTGTCTTCAAATTCCCCTGCAATCACAAGCAATTATATAAGTTAAAAGTAACCCTGAATAAATAACTATTTATCAGTTTTGTTAAAAAAAAGTGTGTTTCTGTGATACAAGTTGCATTGACACATTGCAGGCGTGTGCTGTGAAGCGAACTTCCGGGCGCAGGTGACCACGTGAACACTGCCTCCAGATCACGTTCTAACCTAATGACATCTACACGAGTTTCTGTAACTCATTCTGGGAAATAAATGAAACAAAAAATAATCGTTGCAATTACATAAATTGTGTTTCTTTTATATACTACTGTCTTCAAATTAAAAAAAAATACAAGGTGAAATAAGAAGTTTCTGAGCAAAATATTTTGTTCATTTCTCGCCTAACTTTGAATCACGACTCTAATGACTTCCTATTACTATGATGGACAAATGGTAACAGGGAATTTCCATCCATCCATAGTAATTCTGCCCGAGGGCAGGTCTTTCACTGCAATCATAGAATTTTCATGCTATGCTTGCAGCTTTGCTAGTGAATTGTAGGTGCGGTAGCTTCCCGCTGCTTTCCTCACCGGCGAAGGATGATGATGATGATAAGGATGATGATAATGATAAGGATGATGATGATGATGAAGGCCATATGATTTCGGGGACCGTTTGGGCCTTAACGTTTTCCTGACATTTGTCTTACAATGTCTCTTGCTAGAACATGGAATTCCCTCCCACCATATATCAGAGATTGTCAAACTTTACCATCTTTCAGAAACAAATTGAAAATAAATTTACTAACAGAAACAACTCACTAATATTACTTTTTAAAAATGAATAATGTGTTTTTTCATTATTTAATAAAAATATATTTAAGACTCGTTAATATATTTACCTAATGCCTTGTATAAAAGCATAGATTAATTCATTGTAGTTTATTACTTTCTTTGTATTTTTTCTTTCTTTTCTTTTTATGTATAGTAGATTCGAGCTGTTATTCCTTTCTGTATTCATTCTATCATTAATTTAATTTTAATTGTATTTCATTTCATTGTACTATTAGACATTATTTTCATTATTATTCAATTTGACAGATAATTAATTGTTTAGTATGACTATTATTGTAATTTTTTGTACTCGTATTTATATGTAACATATGTTTATCCCGGTGAGTGGAAGAGAAGGCCACATGGACTTAACTCCACCAGGCTAAATAAATATATTCTATTCTGAAAAAAAAACCGTTAAAAACCTCACCCAGAAAAACTGCCCCGACCGGGATCGAATCCGGGCCCGCTACGTAACAAAGCAGCACGCTACCTCGAGACCACAGCGGTAGACAACAGGGAATTTAGTTGTATACATTAGGGTGTCCCAAGACAAAAACGAGTTTTTTTTTCGCAAAATGAAATACGCATAACCTCTATTATTTTTTCTGTTTGACCTTAATAACTCATATAACAAATTTTATTGCGATTGGATCATGACTACCCGTGCTGACTTCATACCAAACATAAGACATGAAAATTTGTACTGGGTTAATATAACTTAGAAGGATTCTAGAACTAAAAGTAGTAAATAAAACTTCAATATGCCCAAAATGTATACCGTAACTATTTACTATTTTACAAAAAAAAAAAACATTATTGTTCAAATTTTATTTTCAAAGTTTGCAGTAACGACATTTTCGAAGCAAGTCGGACACAGGTTGTATGACCCACTAACATCAAATTGTACTTACAATAAATTGTTTTAACATCATACAAACTAATTAAGAGGTTTACGTTAAAAATAAAACACTTGGAATTTTTGGGGACAACCTAATTTATTATTCCATTTTTCCCCCCTTATAGTTTAAACGATGCCTTAAAAATATATCAACTAAGATATATTCATCGAACTAGTTGTGATTCCTGATGTTGCAGGGAGAGAGACAAACTTTGTTTTATTATTTTCCACCATGGCTACTTTTTTTATATAGGACAGTTTATATGAATTGTGTCAGTAATGCCTCGTGCTTTCACGTGTATACACGCAATATGTCACTAGTACGCTAAAAATTAAGGTAACAGGTTTAGAGTTGTGAAATAATGAAATAACATAAGAATCCTTATTCTGCACTGAAGGGGATCCATAATACCATATACCGCTAATGCTAAAAATACACCATGTCTGGAACCAACACTACCAACAATAAATTGTTATAAATAAAAAAACTAATACCTCTACCAAAAATAAATTATTTTTTTTATATTTAGAAATATTATACAATACAGTGTTTCTCTTCAACCCAAAGTGATTAGTCGCCAGAGGTTCCTGTCTAAAGCATCTTGTCCCTCAAATCTCTAGCTTCCCTACTTCTCTTCACTTCATCTATCCATCGTTCTCTAGGCCTGCCTCTTCCACTTCTTCCATTAAGCTTTCCAATTAAGGATCTTCTTTGGTATTCTCTCTTCTTCCATTCTTATGAGTTGTCCATACCATTTTAAACGTTGTTCTTCTGTTTTTCTTATATTTTTTTTTTCAACTTGCATAATTTCCCTTATGTATTGTTTCTGACGTTATCCCTTTTTTGTAGTTATTAATAAAAAGTTAATAAAATTATCGTAATATCAACATATTCTTTATATCCTATTAGGAGCATAGGGCATCTATAAAGCGTCGCCAACAAATACTATCCTGAGCCAAATTCTTGACCTCCTTCCAGATTTTATCCTCCTTTCCAATTTCTTCAAGCATTGTTCTCTTCCATGTCTGTTTCGGTCTACCTCTTCCCCTGTGTCCTTGGGGGTTCATTCTAATGCAATTCTTTCAATCAAATCATGGTCTTTTCTAATGTATGTCCTATCCATTTCAATTTTCGCCTTTTTATTTCTATTTCCTTCAGGTTCGTTTTTTTTTCCATAATTCTTTATTTGATATTATTTCTGTCCATTTTATTCTGAATATTTTCTTCAGGCCTCTCGTTTGTTGTAAAACATAGGTAAACTCAACAGGTTTTACGTTGAACAATATTTATCACCCATATATCATCGTGGTAACGAACCCCGCCTTCCAGGCGCCACAATTTCAGAAGTGGGTTACAATTACGCCAATGCTAGGAGAGAGAACACCAGAAATGTCTAAATTATATCCCTGGGGCATTAAAACATATTGACAACATTGAAATTACGTAATTTAAAGTTTAGTGTTGACAACAATGAGATTATCTAATTTCTCATGTTTGTTTTAATTTAAGTTTTCTGGCGACAACAATGGTTTTTTTTATTCAATGCCCCAAGTTGTCATTTCGACATTTCTCGTGTTCTATCTTGGCATTGGCTTAATATAGTAACGAAAATCCTCTCGTTTATTTGATAGTTTGTTTTGACGTCTTCCAACAAGATGGAGCACCTTACATTATGGAAGGAAACTACGTATTCTCAGGAATATTAAGCCGTGAAAAAAATTAACCGACTCTAACCGGGTTTGAACCCGCTAACCTCAAAACCAGAGATGTATATGTGGAAATTTACTGATTATCATACAAACTTGAGTTAATCTATGTTTTGCAACAAACTGCTTTGGGATGGAAACGCATAGTTGGGGCGGTCAAGGCCTGCAGTGGGCTGTAGCACAAAACATGATGGTGGTATGTTATACAACTGATAGCACCAGAGAGACAGCTGAGAGTGTAAAAATGTGCATTGTGAGTATTTATTGATTACGCAAAATGCTGCACAACTCACTAATCCCAAAAACGATTCACTAATTACAGTAATTTGAAATCCATGATCGGATTATTTTGCGTTTATTTGCGGTGGGAAACGGCTGTATTCGTGCATGTTGTGTGTTTACTAAGCAATGTGTATCTGCACTGAACCAGGAACACAAAACCTACTACACTACAACAGTTTTGTAAACAGATAATTGATTTCTTGCAAACATTCAAACGGAAACCATGACAATGTTCGAGACTGCTACACAATGTGTATGGTCTGTTCATCCTAAGCAAACAATCAAAGTGATCCGGTAAATCTGGAATCTAAATAAATTTTGTGAAATATTGCGTCATAGTGTATCGTTTATATACACGAAGTTTTACTTATTTTAAAAATATATTTCATTACAAGTATATCAAGTAAGACATGTGGCACGAATGGGGAATTAAAGAGGCGCAAGGAAGCTTCTTGCATGAAAACCAGAGGTTAAAACGCCAGTTGGTAGACCAAGAATGAGGTGGTAGAATAACATTAACTATGATGTGAAAGAAATATATTATACAGGGTATGATTGAAAAACATTATCTTAGGATAGAGTTACATGGATAGCTTATGTCTGCGCGGCCATGAACCTACAGGTTCGATAGATCCAGTGAGTTTATAGGTATATCAAGGCGGTTCCATGGCGCAAATGGCCAGTCATTGTTGTCTTGGGTCCCGAAATGGTGTAATGGTCATTCCATAGGGTTCAGGTGGACGAGTCGGAGCCGAAGCAGGTTCTTCTCGGGATTTCTTCGGTTTTCCCCTGCCAAAATATAATTCTATCACTTCTCCAAACTCTTCTTGTCCATTTCGTTTGCTCATAGTGTGATAGGCTTGCTCAGCCGGCAGCCGTGTATATCACAGTTCTTCAATATAATGGGGCCTTCATCGCATCTCATACCTCGATTTGCCATTATGCCGGATACGATAGATGGTTTACCATTAGCCCTATTAAAATTCACAAATTGCTATTTCATCCTCTCTTATAATATTATTGATCTGTTCCGACATTACTAATAAATAATTATAAGCTTCTTTAATGGACAGACTACAGTTACACTTCTCTATAAGTAATTTTCGTCAGTAAAACTGCAACAATTACAAACAACGCATTTAACAAATTTAATTCAAGTATTAGTAAAACTTATAGAACAAGTATCACAATTTAATTATTTAGGTATATCAATAACAAAAACTAAAAGTTTAATAAAACAGTCAAGAAACAAGCTGATAAAGCAGCACAAATATGAGGATATATGAACGATTTAATTTGGCGCAACAAACATGTGTCAATAGAAAGCAAACCCCGCATATACAAAACGATAGTTCGACCAGTTATCGTATATGGCGCAGAAACTAGGGCTGATACAACAAAAACTAAATAAATAATAAATACATGTGAAATGAAAATCTTAAGAACTATTCAGGGGAAAACATTATTTGATAAAATACACAACACAGCAATTAGGGACATAACCAAATTTATTATAGATAGACGAAAATATTGGAAGGGCCATATAGAAAGAATGGAAGACAAACGACTTGCAAAAAGAGCTAAGAAGATAGACCAATGGACGGGAGAAGAACAAGAGGAAGACCAGCCAAGAGATGGATAGACAGTGAATGCACATCAAATAAATCTTCCTCCGAGGAGTGATTTTGGAAATAAACAGGATGAAAATCCTACAAATTATGATTAAGAAGAAGAAGAAATCAAGTATCTATAAATAATGTAGGGATGAAATGCACGCAGATATTAACCATAGGCTCAATTCTGGAAATTCATGCTATTATGTATTACATGGATTCTTTCGTCCCAAATTCTCTCAAAAAACGTTTAAACTGCAAATAATATAAAACTGTTATTCTTCCAGTTATATCATATGGATGCGAGGAGACAACATTACAAGTATCTGAAAATAAAGTTCTTAGAAAAATGTTTAACCAAAGAGAAATGAACAGAGAGGTGAATGAAAAAGTTACATAGCAGAGAGTTACAGTGTGCTATAGAAAATCAAATACAATAATAACAGTTACGTCACGTAGAGTGCGATAGGTATGGCATGTGGTACTAATGGGGAATGAAATAGGGACATGGAAGCTTCTTGTAGGAAAACCAGAGGGAAAACGCTCAGTTGGTAGACCAAGAAATAAATGAGAGAATAACATTGATCGTGATTTGAGGGAAGTAGATTATACAGGGGGATGACATTAACTAACTGCGGATGGGGATATATGGAGAGTTATGTCCGCGCGGCCATGAACTTACGGGTTCCATAGTGTCAGTGAGTTAGTATTACTTATGGCTAAACATGTGGATCCAGGCGACACCACTAAAATGATAAAATTAAAACATGTTTCTTCCCGAATGTGTTACAGATTTCTGTGCTGTTATTTTTAAGACAAACACAATATTACTAACACTACTGTACTTTTAACCAGTTTAAACCTATTATCTGTTGTAACGTAGTTAGTAGTTTCACAGCTACTTGCCTTATGTAATGTATTTATTTTATCGTTTTATAACAATCATATTTTCCACAATAGGAGGCCTTTACACGTTTAGGAGGCATATGGAACTCTTCATACTCATAGCTATTCGTCCGACTGATAGATGATGTTAAGACCCGTGGCCCACTTGGTGCTTTTCGACTGTAATAGGCTTTGATGGCTGTCCGTTTATATAAAAGCGTGAGCCGCGAGAATATGCTTGACAATGATTATTCTTCTTGTAAGCCCATGTTTTCCCTTAACAGAGATTTAGGCGCTCTCCCCCTACAGGTTAGAATTTGAACCATACTAATTTAGTTACACTTGTTTCGTATAAGATGTCATTTGAGTAGTCCGTGGTCAGCGTTCCGCCTCATACTGAACATCTAGGAAACCAAGCTAGTACTAGGACGGGAAAATTCGGTAAATTTTGCTTAGAGGCTTTTCATTCAGGCTTAAGGATATTTTACGAGTCTGAAAATGTTCAGACTCGGGACCCACGGCTTAAAGTCCCTCTCGAAGAACTTGCTCCTTGGATATTTCATCCTAAAAAATCCATCGACTCGGGAACAGAGTCAATGATTAACACGCGGAATTATTATAGTGGTCCCGCGCCGTAGCCGAGCGGTTAAGGTAGGAAGCCTTGGCGCAGAGCTACGGGACTTGCGCTGGTTCGAGTCTCCATGGGGGAAGAAATTTTCTCATGGTATTTCGGCCAGTATGGGACCGGTTGCCCCCCAGCATCGTGAGGCAATTGGTGTAGCTACAGTAAGTAGCGGCTCCAGGTTGAGGAACCAGATATAACGGCTGGGTGACTCGATATGCTAACCACATGTCACCCCTACACTGGATGTTGATATCTACCTCTGTGATGACACATGTGGATGTGAAGGGCCAGCAGCCGGCTGGTAAAAGGGCAACCGCTGAAAAGTGGAAAGACCCTCAATCGGAATAACAGCTGCGGGAACAGCCACCCACCGGCACTGAGTTCACTTTCTCCCTTCTCATTATCATCGTCTCTCATACAGCACACTTAGGCATTACACACACACTTAGGAGTCTAATACACTCTTCCTATACTTTTTGTAGGCCTATACAATACTGTACACACTATATTGAGTATTTGTACAGAGAAGTATGGTGTGTGTGTGTGTGTGTGTGTGTATAGTATATATATATATATATATATAATACATACACACCGTTTCTGATAATGTTCTTTTTAAAGACACCAAGATTTTTTCGTCCAATATTTTCATGATCTATGTTTCTGAATCATATGTCACCACTGGCCGAATAAGAGTCTTTTATAATCTAATTTCTATTTTCATAACTCTTTTTTTATTTAAAGACCTAAGTAAATGAGAAGTAGACCTCATTTCCAATAGTAGTCATACGGTCCTACCAGTTACTGACAGCAAATAATATATTTTTCTAACACCATCTATTATATTATTATACTCGTATTATAATATTATCTTATTATTATCTGTTACATATTACCGGTATATATTTTTCTAATATTAGACCTAAGTGCAAAGCATCATAGTAATCCTGTAATCAAGTCCGGAGTAATGCTACATTCAGAGACAAGATGAAGCCGCTATTATTGAAGATTTTTTGATACAAAACAACAAGTTTTTTTTTTCACCCAAAAGTAAAAGGATATTCATGTCATTTTCAATCAATGTTAAACAAGACCACTTCTGCCAAACATAACTGTACAAGTCCTTCGCTTTTTGTAATAATAATCAAGGTTAATCTATGTAAAAATATCTGGTTTGCAATATATACGTACTTGCATGTGATCCCTCAGTTTGCTCACAAGAATTCATGTAATTAATTGGAGGGTTATTTTCAGTTGTTTTTATTTAAGGTCCTGCAAAAATCGAATTGATGAACTTATCACATTTTGGACCCAAGTCCACATACCATCCATGACACCTAGTTCTGCCGAAGAATGCGTGAATTGAAAATAGATTATATTAACACCATCTATAGGACTTCGCAAATTCCGAAGTATGAAAAGGGCAATAGGTCGCATTATACAGAGTGAAAATTATTTAAAAAATCGACAAACTCTGGGAGGTTGTAGGGGACACCAAAACAAATATTTTTCCCTAATGTAATTTCTCCTATGTGGATTATTTAAACCGGAGGAATATTTCTCTAGCGGCAAATTAATTAAACCAAGAAACACTTTTGTATTTTTTATTACCAAGAGAACACATTAATATAAAGCAATTACTTAAATTACAGTTGAGGTTCAAAAATGCCTCCATTGACATGTAAACAAAGGTTACACAGGCGGATCATGTTCTGTCTAACACGGGCAAAAAACTCCAGGAGTATCGTTAATTGCTCCTGCTGCTGCTACTATCCGTGCAACCAGATCCTTTTCTGATGCAACAGAAGTTGTGTAAACAAGGTTGCGCATCTCTCCCCCACACAAAAAAATCCAAAGGGGTCATATCTGGAGATCGAGCAGGCCATGGTGCAGGACCACCTCTGCCAATCACTTTTCTGAAAACCGTTGTTTCAAGAATCGACGCACACGACGACTGAAATGTGCCGGCGCCCCGTCATGTTGGAACCACATGCGTTGTCTTGTAGGAAGCGGGACGTCTTCCAGCAATTCTGGCAATGCTCTGGCGAGAAAATTGTAATAGTGCCTGCCATTTAATGGCCTAGGTAGGATATATGTCCCAATTAAACAGTCCCCAACAACACCGACCCACACATATCAGTGTACTCACTCCAGGTGTATCGCTCCATTAGTAAAAGGATACAATTCACTACTACACAAAACAATTCCTACCATCAACAGCAGTTGCAGTCATGACAACTGAAGAGCGTAATAAGCCCTCTACCGGTTTAAATAATCCTCATAGGAAAAAATGGCATTAGGAAAAAACATTTGTTTTGGTGTCCCCTATAACCTCCCAGAGTTTGTTGGTTTAAATAATGTTCACCCTGTATAGACCTATACTGGTACCTGAATGTTTCCAAACATTTCAGTTTTACATGTTTGCAAATTTGGTCCATCTTCTTTATAACTTACCTTGTGTGTTCTGCCTAATTCTTAAATAATAAAGTATGTCTTATATTTGTTTGCATTAGCTAGTGTGTATGTGATACAGGGTTAAAATATCTCCTCCCGACTGGTCGTGTCTTTTCAAGGCTCGAGTGACGTGGGACACGTAAAAGTGCCTACACATGAATTTAGGTTAAATTAAGGAGAGGAGAGAAATTTAAAAAAAAGGTAATTGTTGTCTGTTTTGGATAGATAAAATGCTAGGTTTTGCATTGATTATTTATTCTCTTTCTGGATTTTTATTTTCCAAAAATACGGATATACTATAACAAATATCAGATTTATTTTCCAGTTTAAACAATGGACACTTATGGCTCCATCTCCACACCGACAACTGTGAAAAACAAAAACAAAATAGTTAAATTGTGAGATAGGTTCAAACTTTAATTTAAATCTTAAATTTACATCTGAGAATTAATTCGTTCCAGGAAGATTATTGGCTACATCTCGCCTCTGCTTCTAAGGTTTGCGGGTTATATATTTCCGGGATCTACGAATTTCTCAGGGCGCAAAAAATTCTGAGTATGGGGTTACTTCGGATGGGAAGTAAAGCCGCGTGTCCAGTATCGTAGACTAGTGGCACATAAAATAACTCAAGTTGAATCAAATATATCTCTGACCAAAATTTGTCGGTCCTTCCAAGCCCAGATTTGAATTGCGACGATAATGACCTTAATAGTTAAAGATGGAATAAAAGCAGAATAAATTTAAATAGAAACAAACATTTTACTCGCTTTTAAAGTGTATGTTGGAAAAGTTGTCTCTCCTGATCTACGCATTTCTGACCTCGATTAATAAATTGCAGGAACACTTTCGGGAGCACTGTTTGTGATATTTGTCAGACTTCTAGTGTAAATGCAGTCTTCATTCAGAGAGAAACATTGAAACAAAATGTTTATCTACACACTCTGGACGAAAGCGAAAAACAAATATTTGAATTTCAGTTTATTGTTTTTTTATACCAGTGAAATATTGTGCCAACTCTTCCGCAAAATCCTTCAACTACTCTCGGCAAACAGCCATTCCCTATCCGATGACAGTCGCATCCCAAGTATGCTGACTGTTTGGTAGCGCCATCTTTGCAGCTCTGTGTATTTCTACACTACAAATTTTCAATCCATAAATCTATACAAATACATAAATACAAAATGTATCAATTCAATACCCCCTTGATTTTCGGGTTAACAAAAAGAAGACTTGTTTAGAAAGAAGTATTCATATTGAAAAATCGTGTTAATCCTTACTTTTCTCATGCATCTGGTTCGCATTTTCCAGTCTTTCCACCATAATAGTGACAATGATAACCTGGTGGACAACTATGAAGACCGTAAACGCAAACAGGAGTCAAAATGGAGTCACAGATGTTTGTGTAATTTCCGTTGTCTGCTGATCTGAGGATTTAATAATATTCTATTAATAACCTGTTGGTAATGAAACAATTCTTTATAGAGGAGTTACGTCAAGAACTCCTTCTACCATACACAGAGACTTACAAGGAACTATTACAAGAACTTGACAAGAAGAAACAAGAAATATGGCCGGATTTCTTCACGGATACTAAGATCTACAGAGAGTGAGCGCAAGCCAGATATGACTTGCGACACGCTATGACGAGATTTGCAGTATGTACATGGTTCCCATCAGCGTATTTAACAGACAGAAAAATACACGAGCCGGAGGAAAAGTGCAAGTGCAAAATATGTGAGTCAAAATGTGACCGATATCAATTAATGTAGTGCAAAAAGAAAGTAAACTCTTACAGACTTCTGTAAAACATAGAGCGAAAAGAACATGCACATTATGCGATATCTCATTGTTATTATTATATTATTATTATTATTATTATTATTATTATTATTATTATTATTATTATTATTATTATTATTATTATTATTATTATTATATTATTATTATTATTATTATTATTATTATTATTGTCATTAATGTAGTCTGTAAAAACATAAATTAATTTTTCTATATACAACGACAAGTCTAGGTTTGTGTTATTCTTTTATTGCTTAAGCAAGCAATTTCTGGAAATTGCCTAAACTTTTACTGTTTTTTTATTTGTGAATTAAATATATTTGCAATAAATGAAAACATAATAGACTATAGACATAAATGGAAGGGATATTCGAAAATAATGGACGATAGGGGAATAGGGAATGCCGAAAATGATTATGTCATGTAAACCAAGAGGACGACGACATCTTAGTGTCATTACAGAGATGGAATGAGGTCGGGACAGGACATTCGGCGCCAAAACCTTGAGAGGACGAAGATACAGTGAATCCATTTTAAGACGAAACTTTGAGAATTATTCTGCCGCCGCCGCCGCTGTGAGCGGTACGATTGCAGCGTGGGAGACAAGTTGTACACAAAATACGAGCGGTTGGTTGCTTCAGTGTGTTGTAGTGAGACGCATGTCGCTTGTTGTCGTGTGTTCATAAGAAAGTGATCGAAAATGAAGTATACGGTTGAACAGCGAATTTATTTGGTAGAATGTTACTTATTGATAAACAACCATATAAGGCGCGTTCAGAGATGTTCTCAACAATATCCTACAAAATCGTGCCTTTCGAAGTTGATGAAAAAGTGGCATACAACTGGTTCAGTTTGTGACTACCGAAGAAGCATGAAAGGCACGTTTTAACATCAGAGAAACTTTAGGATATTCGGGTGTGATTAGAAGTAAGTCCGAGAAAATCACTAGAACGTTGGCGCAGGAAACTAACATATCCAAGGGGTCAGCCCACAAAGCGACCAGACTGCAGAAATTTCGACCAAATAAACAAAGGTTTATGCAGGAACTTAAACAGGCAGATTTTGTAGCTTCTAACTGTCTTCATTTGCCGGTAGTAACGGAACAAGCTCCTCGCCGGTGCAAGCACAATAGCGGGAAAAGTAATAGCTGCTGCAACGCTATAAAAAGGATTCCGCTTAAAATGGATTCCTGTATTATTTGTTTATTATAAAGAGCCATCTCCTTAACGTGAGGGGGGGGGGCCTTGGTACCTCATGACCCAGACGATCCTACTTGAGAAGATTGATTTAGGTTAATCTTGCTGGTGGGTAAGAGGTGAAGAGAACTAACAACTCAAAACGAGGGAATGGCGTCTGTACCCGTATTGGGTGGCTACATCTTTGTCAAGTCTTCAACGGTCAACAAGGCAAGTGATAAGTAGAGCTAAACTTGCAAGACTTGAAAAACGGATGAAGCGACCCTCTCTAGGGTCATGGATACCCACAGGAACATGTTTGGAGGCTCAGAGGAAGCAGCCCTTCCACCATCCTCCTGCGAAGTGCTCGTAACGCTTCCAGGAGACAGGACCTTACTGAAAAGCTTCATAAAACGAACCGACCCGAGCAAGATAAAAGGATACGATTTGGAATAAATATACTCTGAAATCAGGAAATTGGAACGTAAGGGGAATAAATACAAAAGAAGGAGAAGAAAATTAATTTCAAATAAGAAAAGCCAAACTCAAAATATCCTAGACAGATCCTTTTTAAACTACATAAGTTATTACAAAATCAGCAGTACATAACTTTTTTATTTGACTATTTAAATCATGCCCTAAATAGAAGTCAATGATCAATCACATTTCAATGAATTTTGATTTATAACCAATCACAGTCGTTTTCACCTCGATTTTATTAATTTAATTTTATCATATAAAAATCAAGCTCCTCCTTTTTAACATTCTGAATAGGTCAGAGCATTATTTTGCAGTGACTGACTCGCTAAAAATTACGTTGAATATAAATATTTATATATTCCATCCATAGTAATTCTGCCCAAGGACAGGTCTTTCACTGCAATCATAGCATTTTCATGATATGCTTTGCAGCTTTACTAGGGAATTATAGGTGTGATAGCTTCCCGTTGCTTTCCACACCGTGAAGGATGATGATGATTAGGATGTTGGTGATGGCCGGATGATTTTCGGGGACCGTTAGGCCCTAAGCTTCCTGACATTTGCCTTACAGGTGAGAAATAACCCCGAAAAAAACTTCACCCAGGAACCTGTCCCGACCGGGCGTCGAACCCGGGCCCGCTGCGTGACAAGGCAGCACGCTACCTCGAGACCACATTTATATATTAAGATGTAAGAATCTTAGAATGCAAGTGACTGCCAGATTGTATATATATAGTGCAAGAATGAAAACAGATACTGCTTGCAGAATATAATAAAAATATTTATAACAATTGATTATACCACAAAAAAACACTGTTTGTACTTTCTTAAACGTATTATTCCTAGGTATTTACGTTCCAGAAAAATATAATTGACATATTTAGCCTACATCATAGGATATCAGAAATTAATTAATAACCTATAATGTTGGTTATAAACAGTTTGATACGTTTCATTTTTTTCCCTCCATTAGGGTGTATTCTTACAATATTGCGATACTATTTGGCAATAATAATATGACTGGTTGCAGTGATGAACAAATTAAACATAATAAATGTTTCTCATTTGTTTTCAAACATCGCCGTTTACATTAAATATATACATATTTTAAAATAAACATATTTAAATAATGATTTGTGAGTAAACAGCTTAATTTTATTCGTTAAATTGTCCTAACAAATGCCACTCTTGATTTTCAATTGGAAATCACTCGTGGCATTACTTATGATAAATACTCGTACTAGTTTTATAAACGCTTTATCGCAGATATTAATCTAAGATAATTTATTTTATACACTTGTATTTACCCACCTGTTGTCACGTCTAACAGGCGACAGCGTCCAATCAAATCCCCTGTGATTTGACAGTAGTAACCTGGTGGACAATTCTGAGCAGTGAAACGACACATACCCGACAATATTGTCGCCAAAGTTGTTAGAGTAGTATCTGTTTCCAGAGTCTCCTTGTCTGTAGAATGGTGAAAAATTTTACTCGTATACAAAGCAGTGTTATGAAATAAATACAATCATTTCTAGGGCAATCAATTACAAAATATTTAATTTAGTGAGAACATATGGTTTAATCAGTAGAACTTTTATAAAATAATGTCGAATTTATGATCTGTTAGTTCATAAGCAATAAGTTCATATTATCCGAAATAGTTCATAAGCAATAAGTTCATATTATCCTAAATAGTTCATAAGCAATAAGGTCATATTATCCGAAATAGTTCATAAGCAATAAGTTCATATTATCCGAAATAGTTCATAAGTAATAAGGAGATATTATCAGAGAAAATAAACTTTAACGAACTAATTATACAATTTGTGGGAAATAAACAATAACATTACAATGGTTTGATTACGTGATGATGACAGATTGCCAGTTAGGAATTTGGAGTAGATTCCAAATCGGATAAAAAGACAAGGATGGCTTAAGAAGATATCGGTAGAGAGAATTATAAATTTGATGAAGGACAAGGGACGAATGATGACTGGAAGGTCTTTTGTCAACTTGAGGGAAAGGGTGATTTCTGTATCTTGTCATTTATTAATTAACTTCTCGAGAGTATAAGGTTCTAAGAACTACCATCTCTTACATCATATTTAATGACTATCATATTTAATTGGATAGTGCTGATGCATTGCACCAATCCTTAGTACTCCAACTCAGAAATTCACCGTCTTAGAGAATTTTCGTAAATAAAATAACGTCATATTTTTTTATAAGCAATCTCGCGTTGACGCGCTTCACACACTGTTAACGTGCGGAGTCAAAATTGCGATAACGTAAAGAAAGTGAGGATAATTAATTTTAAATTAAATCACTCGAAACAAAATTAGTTTAATGAAATAGAAATGAGTTTTTTTCTATTTTTTTTCATATTTAATTGGATAGATTGTTTTTACTTTTTTACTATGCAAGTCTATTTAAGGCAACAGGATAATAATAATAATAATAATAATAATAATAATAATAATAATAATAATAATAATAATAATAATAATAATACGTAATATATGCAACATTAAAATTAGATTATGGAAGAAATAATTATTCCTACTTTCCTACATATATCATAATATGATATATACTTACTTACTTACTCACTGGCACTATCGAACCCGTAGGTTCATGGCCGCGCGGACATACGCTCTCCATACATCCCTATCCTGAGCTAATGCTTTCCAATCATTCCCTGTATAATCTACTTCCCTCAAATCATAGTTAATGTAATTCTCCCACCTCATTTTTGGTCTACCAACTGGGCGTTTTCCCTCTGGCTTTCCTACAAGAAGCTTTCATGCAAGTCTTTCATTCCCCATACGTACAACATGTCCTGCCCATCGCAGTCTACGAGACTAACTGTTCTTATTATATCTGGCTTCCTATAAAGACCATGTAGTTAATTGTTATGTAGTCTTCTCCATTCACCTGTCTGTTCATCTCTCTTTGGTCCAAAAATTTTCCTAAGTACTTTATTCTCAAATACTTGTAATCTCCTTTCCTCCCTTAAAGTAAGAGTCCATAATAGGATATATACTAAAATTAATGAAAATTTTAGATATATTTAGATTCAATTTAAGGAGGAAAATTTAAGAACTGTGCGGTAAATAGTCTAAAATTCTCAGTGCGAGAGATATTGAATGCCATCCATGTCTCTGATCAAGTTTTTAATTTGCTACCTTATAGGATAGTATTTACCAACCTGTTGTGTCATCTTGCAAACGACATTTTCCAATCAAATCTCCTGTAATTTGACAGTAGTAGCCTGGTGGGCAATTCTGAAGAGTGTAAAGGCAAATGCCTGGCAAGACTGTTGCCAAAGTAGTTTCCGTTATTTCTTTAGTTTCCTCATCTGTAGAACAGCGTAAAAGATTATGCACATTGCTTCCCACAAATTTTGAGGAAAATACACTTGGGGAAAATCGCGGTACTAAAAAGTAATAATATTAACTCAGGTATCATTTGGCAATGGTTTAAAAATATTGAGGTTTTACAACATATCATCACGACTGAGGAAATAGCTCTGAGGACAATTACATTGATACACCTTTTTAGATATAGAATGACAAGGTTATGGAAATTATTAAACATAAAATAATACTATTACTTTAAAATAATTAATTTTAAATTGAAATAATGGTTTAAAAATGTTATGATCACCAACATCTCGGAATTATATTTTTACATAAAGAGACTGAGCTTTACAAGTGTGTTATCTAAATAGATTTTTAGAGATGTTTTGTAAGGAATTGACAATTTAATAGATTCCATAACAATATTTCATATTCTCATACATGTCAGGTAAAAACTCCGATTCCGATTGAGGGTCTTTCCACTTTTCAGCGGTTGCCCTTTTTACCAGCCGGCTGCTGGCCCTTCACATCCACATGTGTCAATCACAGAGGTAGATGATCAACAGCCAGTGAAGGAGTGACATGTGGTTAGCTCGTCGAGTCCCCCAGCCGTTATAGCTAGTTCCTCAACCTGGAGCCGCTACTTACTGAAGCTACCCAATTGTCTCACGATGCTGGGTGGGCACCGGTCCCATACTGGTCGAAATACCATGAGAAAATTTCTTCCCCCATGGAGACTCGAACCAGCGCAAGTCCCGTAGCTCTGCGCCAATGCTTCCTACCTTAACCGCTCGGCTACGGCGCGGGACGGTAAAAACTCAAGAACCTAATATGCTTATCATGGGAACGTATGCGAAAAAATAGTAAATTTAAGATTTATAGTTTCATATATCTTCTTTTGTATTTAAGTTGTGCTCTATGTGCATTTTCAAATGTAGTGCTAAATAATGAGGAACACAAAATTAAATTTCCACTAATTTCAATTTTTGATAAAAAAAAGTGTTATTTCAGATCTTCGAAGGTAAACCTATGTTGTTTGTCGACTAATTTACAATAAATATTGACAAAATAATATATATATATATATATATATATAACTTACCCCTAAACGAGGACTAAATAAGGTTTTCGTTTTCGTCACCAAACTTGCATATAAAATTACCATTCTTAATGTTTATATATACACAATATCATAATTACAACTTTTCATTAGGATCATCCAGCCGATTTAATAGAATTAATTTAATTTACAAACGTATGCTTCACACAATTAACCTCAAATTTAACAACCTGTTTGAAATAATTTTATTGTGGTGGGATTTAACTGTACATGATGTATCTGCTTTTGCTACTAGAAATTTTATTGCTTATGTGATTTGCACAATTATTTTATGAGACAGAGATGGAAAATGTGTTAGCAAATACAAAACTACAAAGTATTTTAAGTTTTCTATTTACATTTTAGCATATTTGTAAGTAATCTTTCGGATACTACCAATCTTTATATTTCTACTTGCTTCCATTCGCTATCCTCCCACCATAACTTAAACACACGATCGAGAGAAAATTTAACTCTAGCTGTTCTTCTACATCGAACATCTCACTATTCCTCATCATTCCTTGTTTCAGCCATCCGACTCTGGAATTCTCTCCCCTCGTATATTAAGGACTGCTCGACTCAAAACAATTTTAAAAACTCACTACATATTTCCTTAGACAATATAGTATATAACTGCGTTCCACGTATACTTTTATTATTCCATTATATTCTGAACTTTCTTTACCAAGTCAATTACTTAATCAAAGTATAGGTTAGCCTATTATTATTATTATTATTATTAATATTATTAGTATTATTATTAGTATTATTATCGGTATTATTATAATTATTATTATTATTATAATTATTATTATTATTATTATTATTATTATTATTATTATTATTATTATTATTATTATTATTATTATTATTATTATTATTATTATTATTATTATTATTATTATTATTATTGTTGTTGTTGTTGTTGTTGTTGTTCTTGTTGTTGTCCCGCGCGGTAGCCGAGTGGTTAAGACAAGAAGTCTTGGCGCAGAGGTATGGGACTTGCGCTGGTTCGAGTCCCCATAGGGAAAGAGATTTTCTCATGGAATTTCGGCTAATATGGAACCGGTGCCTACCTAGCATCGTGAGGTATTTAGGTAGCTATTATAATTAGCGACTCCAGGTTGAGAAGACCAGCTATAACGACAGGGGACGCGACATGCTGGCAACATGTCATCTCTACACTGGCTAGATGGTCGTCTACCTCTGTGATTAACACATGTGGATGTGAGGCCAGCAGCCGGCTGGTAGGCCAAGAGCCTTCTAGGCCTGTAGCGCTTAGAGAAAAATTATTATTATTATTATTATTATTATTATTATTATTATTATTATTATTATTATTGTTATTATCATCATTGATACCATTATTGCTATTATTATTATTATTATTATTATTATTATTATTATTATTATTATTATTATTATTATTGTTGTTGTTGTTCTTGTTGTTGTCCCGCGCCGTAGCCGAGTGGTTAAGACAAGAAGTCTTGGCGCAGAGGTATGGGACTTGCGCTGGTTCGAGTCCCCATAGGGAAAGAGATTTTCTCATGGAATTTCGGCCAATATGGAACCGGTGCCTACCTAGCATCGTGAGGTATTTAGGTAGCTATTATAATTAGCGACTCCAGGTTGAGAAGACCAGCTATAACGACAGGGGACGCGACATGCTGGCAACATGTCATCCCTACAATGGCTAGATGGTCGTCTACCTCTGTGATTAACACATGTGGATGTGAGGCCAGCAGCCGGCTGGTAGGCCAAGAGCCTTCTAGGCCTGTAGCGCTTAGAGAAAATTATTATTATTATTATTATTATTATTATCATCATCATCATTGATAATATTATTGTTATTATTATTATTATTATTATTATTATTATTATTATTATTTGTCATTCTTCCCATGTCAACTTTATATTGTGCAGCCTACACATATTATGTGTAATTAATCAAAGTGTAGATAATTCATAACTGCTATTATATGTATAATTTAACTCTGGTGAAGTGAAAGAGTGTTAACTCCATCAGGTAAAATAAAATAAATATTGACAATTATTAAATTTTTAAAAGAAGGATAAATGAATAAATTAATAAATGTAGGCTATATGACTCGTTACAGTCTAATGAGTTAATTTCTTTCATATGACTGGCGTATATCCATCTCTACTTTGTATGGTAACAAACATAAATATAAATATACATGTGTGTGTTGTGTGTGTGTGTGTGTGTTGTGTATGTGTGTATGTGTGTGTTCGCGCGCGCGCGTCTGCAGTAAAATCTTTGTCTAATATTTTGTCATGTAAATTTTAAAAAATAAAAATATTTCTAAATTGATCATGGTAAAATTAGATAATTAACTAATTTTACCAGATCAATAATTCTTTCAGAATAATTTAAAGTGGTATCTTTATCTATGTTGAATTTCTAATTCCCTCAATTATTTATAACATGTAGCCTATGTAACAGCTCTAAATAGGCCTATCAATATTTTTATCAACATTACCAAAAAAGTTCAATACGAAAGTTTTTTTTTGTTCAATGCCACCTGTTTGTCATTCGATACTTCAGGTATTCTCTCCTGGCATTGGCGTATTGTAACCCACTTCTGAGGTTGGGGAGCCTGGAAGGCGGTGTTACGCTGCCCCAATGATATGGTGGGTGATGACGATGGGTAATGATGTGCCAGGAGAGGCTTTAAACTTAAACTTAATCTAATGAGGTGAATATGTTATTGATGATAACGATGGCCAGATGATGTTCGGGTACCGTTTGGGCCTTAAAGTATCCTGACATTTGTCTTACAGGTGAGGAAAAACCCGGAAAAAACCTCACTCACGAAACTTGTCCCGAGCGGCTGTGACAAGGCAGCACGCTACCTCGAGACCACAGCGGTGGACTCAATACGGAAGTATGCTATAAAACATTATCTTTGTTAATGCCTAACTTATGTAATGCTTACCGTGAAAACAACTATTACTGTACATTTAACGTCGTCATGAAATATAGGCTTTAAAATGTATATTATTATATCACATAAAGTGGATAGTAGACTAAAGTACAAAACTCTACTGATAATCAAGAAATTAAATGATAAATTTACAACTGACCTGCTGTGTCTTCAATTAAACGACAATGCCCGATCAAATCTCCTGTGATTTGGCAGTAGTAGCCTGATGGACAATTCGGAGAGAGGTAAAGACACATTCCTGGCAACACTGTTGCCAAAGTTGTTTGTGTTGCTTCCATAGTCTCCTGACCTGCAAAAAAAGGAATATACTTTTTATATGACTATTTAACTCATGCCCCAAATGGGAGTCAATGACCAATCACGTTTCAATGATTTCTGTTTTACAACCAATCAGAGTCGTGTTTCACCAAATATTTATCAGTGTTATAATTACCATATTAAAGAAAGCTCCTCCTTATAATATTGCGATCCTTTGGCAATAAATAGTATGATCTGGTTGCAGTGATAAACAAAAGAAGCAGTAGAAGCGTACCTATCGTTTCTCATTTGTTTTCAAACATCCCCGTTTATAATAAATATATAAATATTTTAAAATAACTATAGTTAAATAATGATTTGTGAGTAAACAGCTTAATTTTATTCGTTAAATAGTCCTAACAAATGCCACTCTTGATTTCCAAATTCTCTAGATAAATTCACTCCTCACTTCGTGAGTCGTGAATTTATCGATAATTTGGAAATCACTCGTGGCATTGCTTATGACTATTTAACTCATGCCCCAAATGGGAGTCAATGACCAATCACGTTTCAATGATTTCTGTATTACAACCAATCAGAGTCGTGTTTCACCAAATATTTATCAGTGTTATGATTACCATATTAAAGAAAGCTCCTCCTTACAATATTGCGTTCCTTTAGCAATAAATAGTATGATCTGGTTGCAGTGATAAACAAAAGAAGCAGTAGAAGCGTACCTATCGTTTCTCATTTGTTTTCAAACATCGCCGTTTACATTAAATATATAAATATTTTAAAATAACTATAGTTAAATAATGATTTGTGAGTAAACAGCTTAATTTTATTCGTTAAATAGTCCTAACAAATGCCACTCTTGATTTCCAAATTCTCTAGATAAATTCACTCCTCACTTCGTGAGTCGTGAATTTATCGATAATTTGGAAATCACTCGTGGCATTACTTACGATAATTACATCGTAGAGAACACACATATTTATATTATACGTATATTTGTATGCCTCTTTGTCTCTCCCTTTACCTTACTTTAATCTCTCCCTTTCCAGATAGTCTTACACGACCCACGCCACGGCTCAAAAGGACACTACTTGTCGGAAGGCGACTTGTAAGTCTGATTCATAAACATACATTTTGATCACGCAAGGACATGGAGGGATTATCATAAGTAATGCCACGAGTGATTTCCAAATTATCGATAAATTCACGACTCACGAAGTGAGTCGTGAATTTATCTACAGAATTTGGAAATCAAGAGTGGCATTTGTTAGGATTATTTAACGAATAAAATTAAGCTGTTTACTCACAAATCATTATCTAACTATAGTTATTTTAAAATATTCATATATTTAATGTAAACGGCGATGTTTGAAAACAAATGAGAAACGATAGGTACGCTTCTACTGATTTTTTTTGTTTATCACTGCAACCAGATCATGCTATTTATTGCCAAAGGAACGCAATATTGTAAGAATGATCTCTAGTGGAGAAAAAATGAAACACATCAAACTGTATATTAATTCATTTATGATGTCGTATGATGTAAATATGACAATTATATTTTTCTGGATTGTTACCTGGGAAAAAATACATTGAAGAAAGTGCAAACAGTGGTTTCTTTTTTTGGTGGTATAATCAATTGCTACAAATGTTTTATATTAACTCCCGCATGAGGCATGTGTTGACATTTATGCACTATATATACAATCTGGTAGCCGTATTTCTCAGTCACTGCAAAATAATGGTCAGACCTGTTCAGAATATTAAAAAGGGGGAGCCTTCTTTAATATGGTAATTATAACACTGATAAATATTTCGTGAAGCACGACTCTGATTGGTTGTAAAACAGAAATCATTGAAACGTGATTGGTCATTGACTCCCATTTGGGGCATGAGTTAAATAGTCATTGATATTATTATTATTATTATTATTATTATTATTATTATTACTATTTGTCTTTCTTTACCATGTCTTTAACATTATATTTTGCAGCCTATACATTATTATGTGTCATTAATCAACATGTAGATAAATCATAATTGCTATTATATGTATAATTTAACTGTGGTGAAGTGAAATAGGTCTTGACTCCATGAGGTAAAATAAATAAATATAGACAATTATTATATTTTTAAGAGAAGGATAAATAAATAAATTTATATGACTCGTTACAGTCTAATGAGTTAATTTTTTTCATATGACTGGCGTATATTCATCTCTATTTTTATGGTAACAAACATAAATATAAAGAAATTATATGTATATATATATATATATATATATATGTGTGTGTGTGTGTGTGTGTGTGTGTTGTGTGTGTGTGTGTGTGTGTGTGTGTGTGTGTGTGTTTGTGTGTGTGTGTTTCTACGCGTGCGCGTGTGCCTGCAGTTAAATCTTTGTCTATTATTTTGTCATTTAAATTGCAAAAATGAAAACCTTTTTAAATTGATCATGGTAAAATTGGATAATTAACTAATTTTACCACGATCAATAATTCTTTCAGAATATTCTTAAAAGTGGTATCTTTATCTATGATGAATTTCTGATTTCCTCAATTATTTATAACATATATGCAACTGCGCTAAATATCAACATTACCAAAAAAGTTCAATACGAAAGTTTATTTGTTCAAAGCCACCTGTTTGTCATTCGACATTTCAGGTATTTTCTCCTGGCATTGGCGTATTGTAACCATTTATGAGGTTGGGGCGCCTAGAAGGCGGGATTACGCTGCCCCAATAATATGATGGGTGATGACGATGGGTAATGATGCGCTAGGAGAGGCTTTAAACTTAATCTAATGAGGTGAACATGATATTGATGATAATGATGGCCACATGATGTTCGAGAACCGTTTGGGCCTTAAAGTATCCTGACATTTGTCTTACAGGTGAGGAAAAACCCCGAAAAAAACCTCACCCAGAAAACCTGTCCCGAGCGTGGATCGAACCCGGGCCCGCTGCTTCACAAAGCAGACCACAGCGGTGGACTCAATACGAAAGTATGCTATAAAATATTATCTTTGTTAATACCTAACTTATTTAATGCTAGCTTACGCCTAAAGCAATTATTTGAAGTGTAGATTTGGTACCGACCTTATGAAGGTCTTGACCCGATATCTTAATGTGCTTTTATTGAAGTGTTCTGTTTATTTTGTATGTGAACAAGGAGAGTATTCCTCTCTCTGTTTTCTGGAACTTGATGTGCTTGAAGGTGAAGATGCTGAAGGTGAAGATGCTGTTCTCTTCTAGCTTAAGCTTGTCGATTTTTTTAAAAATGATGTCTTGAAGTGGTTTCTTGGAATTTTTTAAGGACTTGAGATGATGTTTGTGAGAAGCAATACTGTAGTTTTAAGGAGTTCTGGATTTAAAAGGATTTTGGATATCAGGGATAGTAGTTGGGAAACTAGGTTTTCTGGGTTGGAGGTGGAGGGTGGAGGGATAGGGGTTATGGGAGTGTTCGCACTTGGTGCTGGAGTGGAGATTTTTGAAGATTTTTCTGGCTCTGTTTTTTGAAGTGGTGCTTTAGTGGTGTGGTAGTGGTATGCTTGGCGTGTGCTTTCTTCTTGTATTGCTGTATTCTTTGTAGACTGGGCACTGCCGGTAGCTGGCAGCGTGAGTTTCGTTGCAATTTGTGCATTGGAGTTCAGTTGCAGTGCAGTTTTTGAGGCTATGGTTGCCTGCACACTTGACGCATTTCTGTTTTCCTTCTGCAGCATTCAGCTAGGTGACCGAAGCCTTGACATTTGTAACATTGGATTCCACCGGCTGGCGTCTTGTAGGTTTCGAGTCTTATTTTAACATTGAAATGTCTGTCAGTTGAACTATTTTCGTTGTGAAGTCTGGTTTGTGGAAGAAAGTTAAAATCCAGACAGGAATAGCAGTCTTGAGTCTGGATCCTTCTTGAAAGCTGGTTTTGAAGAGTTGTCTCACGTTGTGGATAGGGTATCCTTTGTCTGCAAGTTCTTGAAAGATTTCGTGGGATGTAATTTTTACTGGGAGTCCTTTTAGTGTTATCTTCTGGGTCATATGTGATCTTCGTTTGTAGATATTGTATGAAACTGCATTTCGTGGTCATATAGTACTTTTTGGACTTGTTTAAATGCATCTTTGTCTTTAGTGTAGATCTTCAGTTGGTCTTTGGTGTGCTGTATAGCGATGTCTTTTTCATTGCCTGTAGAGACAGCAGCAATGTGTTTTAACTTGTAGGCATTAATGTCCCTGGCGTCTACGACGATTGGTGGAGGTGAGTCTGGAGTTTCTGAAGTGTGATGAATCTATTATTTATCTCTATCTCGAGAGTTTTGACTTGGTGACATTTCTGGCCGTGTGTTTAGGCTTGGGAAGAGTGAAGTTGTCTTCTTCTTGCGTGACTTTGTTGTTCGGAGTCTTGGGAGTCTTCCCTTCGTCTCCGATGTGTCTTGTCTGGTCGACTGGAGTCTGGCATGATTTGCGCTGTTGAAGTTCAGCGTTCTGGTCTTGCTCTTTCTTCAGTCTTCTGTCCAATTCCAGTAGGATGTTCATTCTAGAAGCTCGATGAGAAGCAGAATGAGAATCAGTTTGTTTTCCGTGACCATTTAACTCATGCCACAAATGCTAGTCAATGACCAATCACGTTTGAATGAAGTTTGTCTTACAACCAATGACAGTCGTGTTTCACCTCGCTCTTTATCGATTTCTCTTTATCAGCTCCTGCTTTTGTGATAAAGAAAGCTCCTGCTTTTAACGTTCTGAACAGGTCAAAGCATTATTTTTCTCCAACAAATACATTGAATACAGCAAATAATGAAAAGATTCCTTGATTTTACTCAGTTGTTTACTAAAAAAATAAATGAATAACCCGTAATGTTGATTATGATATATAGTTTGATGTGTTTCATTATTTCTCCACTTGGGTGCATTCTTACAATATTGCGATCTTATTTGGCAATAAATAATATGATCAAGCAGCAATGAATGAACATAACCTCACATTTCTTACTTGTTTTCAAACATCGCAGTTTACATTAAATATATAAATATTTTAAAATAACTATAGTTAAACAATGATTTGTGAGTAAATTGGAGATCACTCGTGCCTAAGTTATTTAATGATTACCGTGAAAACAACTATTACTGTACATTTAACGTCGTCATGAAACATAGGCTTCAGAAGTATATTATTATATCACATAAAGTGAATAGTACACTAATGTACAAAACTCTGCTGATAATCAAGAAATTAAATGATAAATTTACAACTGACCTGCTGTGTCTTCAATTAAACGACAATGCCCGATCAAATCTCCTGTGATTTGGCAGTAGTAGCCTGATGGACAATTCGGAGAGAGGTAAAGACACATTCCTGGCAATACTGTTGCCAAAGTTGTTTGTGTTGCTTCCATAGTCTCCTGACCTGCAAAAAAAGGAATATACTTTTTATATGACTATTTAACTCATGCCCCAAATGGGAGTCAATGACCAATCACGTTTCAATGATTCTGTTTTACAACCAATCAGAGTCGTGTTTCACCAAATATTTATCAGTGTTATAATTACCATATTAAAGAAAGCTCCTCCTTATAATATTGCGATCCTTTGACAAATAAATAGTATGATCTGGTTGCAGTGATAAACAAAAGAAGCAGTAAAGCGTACCTATCGTTTCTCATTTGTTTTCAAACATCCCCGTTTACAATAAATATATAAATATTTTAAAATAACTATAGTTAAATAATGATTTGTGAGTAAACAGCTTAATTTTATTCGTTAAATAGTCCTAACAAATGCCACTCTTGATTTCCAAATTCTCTGGATAAATTCACTCCTCACTTCGTGAGTCGTGAATTTATCGATAATTTGGAAATCACTCGTGGCATTGCTTATGACAATTACATCGTAGAGAACACACATATTTATATTCTACGTATATTTGTATGCCTCATTGTCTCTCCCTTTACCTTACTTTAATCTCTCCCTTTCCAGATAGTCTTACACGACCCACGCCACGGCTCAAAAGGACACTACTTGTCGGAAGGCGACTTGTAAGTCTGATTCATAAACATACATTTTGATCACGCAAGGACATGCATTGTCTCCCTGGATGAATGATCACCTCAAGTCATGACCATCTCCGAGACAACACAAACTTTAAATCGATACACGCCATTCGGTCATACTAAACATGGCGCATAAATGTATGATTGTGATGACGAGATGATGTTTCGGGAACCATTTGGTTTTCATTATTACGCGTGAAAGCAGGATTTGAAGTAATTTGAACATTTAAAATATCGCTTTTGGAAGATAAATGAGTGCCCACATCCTAAAAAAATCCTATCTTTGTTTTCTTCTCTTCTATATACAGTATTATACAAATTGCTGAAATTTTAACACGAATGTATTGATGTCCGCTGAAATTATATTTGTCATGAAATTAAATGTATATACGTCTATAATCTACAAGACATAAGAATATTTGATATTCGAGACATGGGCGTTCATTTATTTGAGGAAAATCAGCTATTTTTAAATTTTAAAACAGTTACAAATCCAGCTTTTATAAATCATTCTATTCTATAGTGTTCTGCCCGATGACAAGTCTTTCATTGCAATCATAGCATTTTCATGCTATGCTTTGCAATTTTACTAGGGAATTATAGGTGTAGTAGCTTCTGATTGCTTTCTACACCGGTGAAGTAATGATGATGATGATGATGATGACAATGATGATGATGATGGCCGGATGATTTTCGGGGACCGTTGGATCCTTAGCTTCCTGACATTTGTCTTGCAGGTGAGGAAAAACCCCGAAAAAACCCTCACCCAGGAGCCTGTCCCGACCGGAAATCGAACCCTGACCCGCTGCGTAATATAGCAGCATGCTATCTCGAGACCACGGCGGACTTATAAAGCATAGGAGATTACAGTGGAGATAAAAATAATATCCGTTACAATTGATTTATGTATATAAATAACTGTTTTTCTTCTTCCTACTTCTTCTTCCTTTCAAGGATTAGGTCAATGCGACCTGTTCCGGTCTCAAGTCCATCGTTTCCTTGGCCGTCCCAAAGATCTTTTTCTATGTGGTTTGTAGGTGTTGATCTTTTTGGGTAATCTTGTATTTTCCATTCTGTCTAAATGTTCTTTTCATTGGTATTTGTGCTCTTCTAGTTTATCAAGTATTGAAAATATCTCCAATTCATTTCTTATTAATTCATTGTGTAATCTATCCATGCGTGTACATCATTTTACAGATCTTAAAAATTTCATTTCAGTGGCTTGAATGTGTGAGATATCTTTCTTTTGTAAGTACCCAAAATTGAGATCCATATAAAAGAACAGGAACAGCCATAATTTTATAAAACCTGAGCTGAGTTTCTCTTCGAGTCTTTCGGAGGGTTCTTCTTATGGTGCCACACATCATTTGATATCGGTTTAATTTATTATGTATATCCCAATCATAGCTATATGTTATATCTGAACCAAGATAGTTAAAGTGTGCTATCTGTTCTATTATTTCATTATTGATCACTATTTTTGCTCTGACTGGCACTTTGCCCTGAAAAGCCATAATTTTAGTTTTTGAAGTTGAGACTTTGAGATTATAATAGAGTCCTAACTGTTTTTGTAAAATATGTCCATTACAAGTATGATATGGGGAAAATTCAACACATTTAATTTCATCGCCACCAATAGCACAAAGATAATACAGTAAAAATTCACTTAACCCATTACAGCATGAAAATTAGATTTTCAATATTTTCTCCATTACAACTTTCAAAATGATAGACTTCCACTCTATTTTCACATTACAGGAGGCTAGGGATCAAGGGTGTTTCTTCTTTTCTCCACACAAATTTGAACTTTCTTTCAAGAAACATTTTATCTGCTTTCCATATAAGTGACTATTGCGTAAGTTATAAGATAAGATTACTTACTTAAGTCTAAAATATAAAATAAACTTCGATCACATTTTACAACACATTAATATTATCCCACATACTGCTTCCTTTCAAAACTGAAAATCGTTCACTTGTAATAACCGAAAAATAAGTGTTTTTCAAAATAGCTTCACCCCTCTATCCTCTAAACACGGATTCTACTGAACTTTATTAAATTATTTATTTTAAAGAAAAATGTATTGATAAAACATAGTAGAGTTACCGGAACAGTATACCAATACTGCTAGTAATACAATGAACACAACTTCAGACATTTTTGTTGTTAAACTACACACAGGAGCTAATAAACAGTTGAAGTCCCGTACAGGTACGTTAATAATAATTACAATGCAAGTCACATATAATGTAGAAAACTTGTCATTATTACACACTTGCAGAATTCCCCATTAACTTTAGTAGTTATTTTTAAGTCCTGTCATTAGATAAGATAGCATACTGTTGTATTATTTATGTAAAATTGTTTAATTTATTTTTCAACATACTTACTTACTGACATTATCGAACCCGTAGGTTCATGGCCGCGCGGACATAAGCTCTCCATACATCCCTATCCTGAGCTAATGCTTTCCAATCATTCCCTGTATAATCTACATCCCTCAAATCATAGTAAATGTTGTTCTCCCACCTCATTCTTGGTCTACCAACTGAGCGTTTTCCCTCTGGCTTTCCTACAAGAAGCTTCCATGCACGTCTTTCATTTCCCATAACGCACATAATCCTGCCCATCGTAATCTACGGGACTTAATTGTTCTTACTATATCTGGCTTCCTATAAAAGACCATGTAGAACTCCTAGATAGAATGAGATACAATCGTATTCCTAGAAAAATTCTTGATTGTAAACCTGAAGGAAGGAGATATTCGGGAAGACCACTGAAACATTGGTTGGAGAATATGTGAAGCCGGTACAGGCTTAAGAACCTAATCCCTGATTAAAGAAGAAGAAGCAAAAAAGGAGAAGAGTTTAAATCTGATGCAGAAACATTACATTAAAATTATTGGGGTTTAATAAAACGGATAAGGAACTCATTTAATGTAACGATATTTTAATTTCAATATTCTGCAAATCAGACGAATCTTATGCCTAATAAGACATGTCTTTATCATAAGTAATGCCACGAGTGATTTCCAAATTATCGATAAATTCACGACTCACGAAGTGAGGAATGAATTTATCTAGAGAATTTGGATATCAAGAGTGGCATTTGTTAAGACTATTTAACGAATAAAATTAAGCTGTTTACTCACAAATCATTGTTTAACTATAGTTATTTTAAAATATTTATATATTTAATGTAAACGGCGATGTTTGAAAACAAATCAGAAATGCGAGGTTATGTTCATTCACTGCTGCTTTATCATATTATTTATTGCCAAATAAGATCGCAATATTGTAAGAATGTACCCAAGTGGAGAAATAATGAAAAACATCAAACTATATATCATAATCAACTTTACGGGTTATTCATTTATTTTTTTAGTAAACAACTCAGTAAAATCAAGGAATCTTTTCATTATTTGCTATATTCAATGTATTTGTTGGAGAAAAATAATGCTTTGACCTGTTCAGAACATTAAAAAGGAGTAGCTTTCTTTATCACAAAACCAGGAGCTGATAAAGAGAAATCGATAAAGAGCAAGGTAAAACACGACTGTGATTGGTTGTAATTCAAAAATCATTGTAATGTGATTGGTCACTGACTCCCATTGGGGCATGAGTTAAATAGTCAGTCATAAGTAATGTCACGAGTGATTTCCAAATCATCGATAAATTCACGATTCACTAAGTGACGAATGAATTTATCTAGAGGACTTGGAAATCAAGAGTGACATTTGTTATGGCTATTTAAAAATAAAATAAGCGTTTTACTCAAAATCATTATTTAAATATAGTTAGCCGTATTTTAAAGTATTTATATATTTAATGTAAACGGCGATTTTTAAAAATAAATAAAATGTATGAGGTTATGTGATTCACTGCAACTTGATCATATGTTTTATTACCATATAGAATGCAATATTGTAAGAATGCACCCTAGTGTAGAAATATTGAAACACATAAAATTGTATATTATAACCAACATTATAGCTTATTAATTTATTTTTTTGTAAACAACTCAGTGAAATCAAGGAATCTGTTCATTATTTTATATATTCAATATATTTGTTGGAGAATCAGACACTGCAAAATAATGCTGTGACCTGTTTAGAATATTAAAAAGGAGGAGCTTTCTTTATCACAAAAGCAGGAGCTCATAAAGAGAAATTGATAAAGAGCGAGGTGAAACACGACAGTCATTGGGTGTAAAAGAAAATGCATTAAAACATGATTGGTCATTAACTGCCATTTGGACCATGAGTTAAATAGTCCACGAATATCTCCATTCTTATCCTCATACAACACTCACTACACTCCTCTCTATACACAATATAAGAACACATCACATACGTAACGTGATTTATAATATAATGTAAAACTGAAAATAGATTACGGCTTAAAGCATGAATCAAAATAAAATACCATTGCTTTAATATTTGTCTCCATTACAAAATACCGTATGCTAATATTTTATAAGTAATGCCACGAGCGAATTTATCTAGAGAATTTGAAAATCAAGAGTGTCATTTGTTAGGACTATTTAACGAATAAAATTAAGCTGTTTATTCACAAATCATTATTCAAATTTAGTTATTTTTAATTTTTTTAGGATGGAAAATCCAAGGAGCAAGTTCTCC
>JASPKZ010003785.1:0-17020 GCA_030220185.1 Diploptera punctata
TCCGGGACAACGACTCGAGATAGTAGTTATGCATTTTGTGAAGTTCGAAAAATTTGACATTTTCTGGTGAAACTGTAGAATATAACATTTTCCAACACTATTGTGAAGTTATGTCTTATACTGTATTTTTTTGCATCATAAACTCTTTACCACTGTCTCATGAAAGTATTTATGCAGTTTTCTTAATATCGAGAATTTTTTACATTTTTTTTTTTAACCTGTAAGATACGATAACCACGTAAAGAACTCAAATTTTGAATTCTGGATTTATTACCGATTTCTGCACTAACAAATCCGGGACAAACGTCTCTAGATAGTATTTATGTCCTTTTTTGAAGTTTCGAACAATTTTGACATGTTCTGGTCAACAGTAACATGAACATTTTCCACACAATGTTGAAGTTATGTCCTTATACTGGATTTTTGCATCATAAACCGCTTTACACTGTCCGCAAGAAAGTAGTTATGCAGTTTCTTAATAATCGAGAATTTTTACATTTTTTTTGTTAACCTGTAAGACGATAACCACGAAAACTCATTTTGAAATTCTGGATTTATAACCGGATTTTTCTGCATTATAAATCCGGGACAACGTCTCTAGATAGTAGTTATGCATTTTTTTGAAGTTCGAAAAATTGACATTTTCTGGTCAAAACTGTAAGA
Organism: Diploptera punctata; assembly: GCA_030220185.1. Taxonomy (NCBI): domain Eukaryota; kingdom Metazoa; phylum Arthropoda; class Insecta; order Blattodea; family Blaberidae; genus Diploptera; species Diploptera punctata. Next base: position 664 of record JASPKZ010003785.1, read on the forward strand.
TATAACATTTTCCAAAACAATTTACAATTCTGTACTTATACTGGATTTTTTTGCATCATAAACGCTTTACACTTTCTCAAGATAGTAGTGGTGCACTATCTAATAATCGCTGAATTTACACTTTTTTTGTTAACCTGTAAGACGTAACCACGGAAAATTCAATTTTGAAATTCTGAATTTATACCGGATTTTCTTGCAGTATAAAAGTACCGGACAAACGTCTCTAAGATAGTTGTTATGCATTTTTTTAAGTTTTCGAAAAATTAGAACATTTTTCTGGTCAAACAGTAACAATAGAACATTTTCCAACACAATTTTGAAGTTATGTACTTATACTGGATTTTTTTGCATCATAAACGCTTACACTGTCTCAAGAAAGTAGTTTATGCAGTTTCTTAATAATCGAGAATTTTTACATTTTTTTGTTAACCTGTAAGACGATAACCACGTAAAACTCAATTTGAAATTCTTGATTTATAACGGAATTTCTGCATTATAAATCCGGGACAACGTCTCTAGATAGTAGTTATGCATTTTTTTGAAGTTTCGAAAATTTGAAATTTTCTGGTCATAACGGAAGAATATAAACATTTTTCAACACAATTTTCAAATTCCTGCACTTAAAATGGATTTCTTGCATCATAAACGCTTTACACTTTCTCAACAAGTAGTTATACAGTCTCTTATAATCATGAATTTTTACATTTTTTTTTATTGTCTAAGACGATACCACGGAAAACTCAATTTTTTAAAAACTTCATGTATACCGGATTTTCTGCATTATAAGTCCGGGAAAACGTCTCTAGATAGTAGTTATGCATTTTTTGAAGTTTCGAATAATTTGACATTTTCTGGTCAAACAGTATGAATATAACATTTTCCAACACAATTTTGAAATTCTGTACTTATACTGGATTTTTTGCATCATAAACGCTTTGCACTTTCTCAGATAGTAGTTATGCATTTCCATAATAATCGAAAATTTTCACCCTTTCTTTGTTAACCTGTAAGACGATAACCACGGAAAAACACAATTTTGAAATTCTGGATTTATACCGGATTTTCTGCATTATCAATGCGGGACAACGTCTCTAGATAGTAGTTATGCATTTTTTCAAGTTTCGAAAAATTTGACATTTTCTGGTCAAACAGTAACAATAGAACATTTTCCAACACAATTTTGAAGTTATGTACTTATACTGGATTTTTTGCATCATAAACGCTTTACACTGTCTCAAGAAAGTAGTTATGCAGTTTCTTAATATCGAGAATTTTTACATTTCTTTGTTAACCGTAAGACGATAACCAGTAAAAATCAATTTTGAAATTCTGGATTTATACCGGATTTTCTGCATTATAAGTCCGGGACAACGTCTCTAGATAGTAGTTATGCATTTTTTGAAGTTTCGAAAAATTTGACATTTTCTGGTCAAACTTCAGGATATAACATTTTCCAACACAATTTTCAAATTCTGTACTTATACTGGATTTTTGCATCATAAACGTTTTACACTTTCTCAAGATAGTAGTTGTGCACTATCTTAATAATCGTGAATTTTCACCTTTATTGTTACCTGTAAGACGATAACCACGGAAAACTCAATTTTAAAATCTGAATTTATACCGGATTTTCTGCATTATCTGTCCGAGACAAAATCTCTAGATAGTAGTTATGCATTTTTTGAAGTTTCGAAAAATTTGACATTTTCTGGTCAAACAGTAACAATAGAACATTTTCCAACACAATTTTGAAGTTATGTACTTATACTGGATTTTTTGCATCATAAACGCTTTACACTGTCTCATGAAAGTAGTTATGCAGTTTCTTAATAATCGAGAATTTTTACATTTTTTTGTTAACCTGTAAGACGATAAACACGGAAAACCCAATTTTGAATATCTGGTTTGACACCGGATTTTGTACATTTTAAATCCGGGACACAGTCTCTAGATAGTAGTTTTGCATTTTTTGAAGTTTCGAAAAATTTGACATTTTCTGGTCAAACTGTAAGAAATAAACATTGTCGAACACAATTTTGAAATTCTATACTTATACTGAATTTTTGCATCATAAACGGTTTAAACTGTCTCAAGAAAATAGTTATGCAGTTTCTTAATAATCGAGAATTTTTACATTTTTTGTTAACCCGTAAGACGATAAACATGGAAACCCAATTTTGAATATCTGGTTTGACACCGGATTTTGTGCATTTTAAATCCGGGACACAGTCTCTAGATAGTAGTTTTGCATTTTTTGAAGTATCGAAAAATTTGACATTTTCTGGTCAAACTGTATGAATATAACATTTTCCAACACAATTTTCAAATTCTGTACTGATACTGGATTTTTGCATCATAAACGCTTTACACTTTCGTAAGATAGTAGTTGTGCACTATCTTAATAAACGTGAACCTTTTTTTGTTAAACTGTAAGATGAAAACTCAATTTTGAAATTCTGAATTTATACCGGATTTTCTGCATTATAAGTCCGGGACAACGTCTCTAGATAGTTGTTATGCATTTTTTGAAGTTTCGAAAAATTTGACATTTTCTGGTCAAACTGTAAGAATATAACATTTTTCAACACAATTTTCAAATTCTGCACTTAAAATGGATTTCTTGCATCATAAACGCTTTACACTTTCTCAACAAAGTAGTTATACAGTATCTTAATAATCATGAATTTTTACATTTTTACATTTTTCTGTTATTGTCTAAGACGATAACCACAGAAAACTCAAATTTGAAAAATCTGCATTTATACCGGATTTTCTGCATTATAAGTCCGGGACAACGACTCTAGATAGTAGTTATGCATTTTGTGAAGTTTCGAAAAATTTGACATTTTCTGGTGAAACTGTAAGAATATAACATTTTCCAACACAATTTTGAAGTTATGTACTTATACTGGATTTTTTGCATCATAAACGCTTTGCACTTTCTCAGATAGTAGTTATGGATTTCCATAATAATCGAGAATTTTCACCCTTTTTTTGTTAAACTGTAAGACGATAACCACGAAAAAGTCAATTTTGAAATTCTGGATTTATACCGCATTTTCTGCATTATCAGTCCGAGACCAACGTCTCTAGATAGTAGTTTATGCCATTTTTTGAAGTTTCGAAAAATTTGACATTTTCTGGTCAAACAGTAACAATAGAACATTTTACAACACAATTTTGAAGTTATGTACTTATACTGGATTTTTGGCATCATAAACGCTTTACACTGTCTCAAGAAAGTAGTTATGCAGTTTCTTAATAATCGAGAATTTTTACATTTTTTTGTTAACCTGTAAGACGATAGTTGAATGCAGGCTTTCACGGCCGGTAATCATAATGTTGAGTGATTCCGGGTTCTGTGGCCGTGGTCCATAGTTGGTGTTTGATACCAGACGTTTCGTCCCTCAACTGCGGAGGGCATCTTCAGTGGCGAGTGCTTCTAGGCGTGTTTCCTGGTTGGAAGCTCTACTTAGAGTGAACGCTGCGGGTGTTGTATTGATACTAGTGGTGGGAGGCAGGGTGAGCGGGCGTGGCTCTTGCTTATTGGCTAATGGTCGTCTCCTTGTTGTTCCCTAGTGTTGATGCATTTATTTTCTAGTGTAAGGTACCACAGCCTTAGACAGTTTAATACCTTCCATCCTTTTCTGTTAATATTTTTTTTTTTTTTTTCCTGTAAGACGATAACCACGTAAAAACTCAATTTTGAAATTCTTGATTTATACTGGATTTTCTGCATTATAAATCCGGGACAACGTCTCTAGAATAGTATTTAGGCATTTTTTGAAGTTTCGAAAAATTTTGACATTTTCTGGTCAAACTGTAAGAATATAACATTTTCCAAAACAATTTTTCAAATTCTGTACTTATACTGGATTTTTTGCATCATAAACGCTTTACACTTTCTCAAGATAGTAGTTGTGCACTATCTTAATAATCGTGAATTTCAACCTTTTTTTGTTAACCTGTAAGACGATAACCACGGAAAATTCAATTTTGAAATTCTGAATTTATACCGGATTTTCCCTGCATTATAAGTCCGGGACAACGTCTCTAGATAGTTGTTATGCATTTTTTGAAGTTTCCGAAAATTAGACATTTTCTGGTCAAACAGTAACAATAGAACATTTTCCAACACAATTTTGAAGTTATGTAACTTATACTGGATTTTTTGCATCATAAACGCTTTACACTGTCCTCAAGAAAGTAGTTATGCAGTTTTCTTAATAATCGAGATTTTTACATTTCTTTGTTAACCTGTAAGACGAATAACCACGTAAAACTCAATTTTGAAATTCTGGATTTATACACCGGATTTTCTGCATTATAAATCCGGGACAACGTCTCTAGTTAGTAGTTATGCATTTTTTGAAGTTTCGAAAAATTGACATTTTCTGGTCAAACTGTAAGAATATAACATTTTTCAACACAATTTTCAAATTCTGCACTTAAAATGGATTTCTTGCATCATAAACGCTTTAACACTTTCTCAACAAAGTAGTTATACAGTATCTTAATAATCATGAATTTTTAACATTTTTTTTTGTTATTGTCTAAGACGGTAACCACGGAAACTCAATTTTTAAAAACTTCATTTATACCGGATTTTCTGCATTATAAGTCCGGGAAAACGTCCTCTAGATAGTAGTTATGCATTTTTGAAGTTTCGAAAAATTTGACATTTTCTGGTCAACTGTAAGAATATAACATTTTCCAACACAATTTTCAAGTTATGTACTTATACTGGATTTTTTGCATCATAAACGCTTTGCACTTTCTCAGATAGTAGTTATGCATTTCCATTAATAATCGAAAATTTTCACCCTTTCTTTGTTAACCTGTAAGACGATAACCACGGAAAACTCAATTTTGAAATTCTGGATTTATACCGGATTTTCTGCATTATCAATGCGGGACAACGTCTCTAGATAGTAGTTATGCATTTTTTGAAGTTTCGAAAAATTTGACATTTTCTGGTCAAACAGTAACAATAGAACATTTTCCAACACAATTTTGAAGTTATGTACTTATACTGGATTTTTTGCATCATAAACGCTTTACACTGTCTCAAGAAAGTAGTTATGCAGTTTCTTAATAATCGAGAATTTTTACATTTTTTTGTTAACCTGTAAGACGATAACCACGTAAAACTCAATTTTGAAATTCTGGATTTATACCGGATTTTCTGCATTATAAATCCGGGACAACGTCTCTAGATAGTAGTTATGCATTTTTTGAAGTTTCGAAAAATTTGACATTTTCTGGTCAAACTGTAAGAATATAACATTTTCCAAAACAATTTTCAAATTCTGTACTTATACTGGATTTTTTGCATCATAAACGCTTTACACTTTCTCAAGATAGTAGTTGTGCACTATCTTAATAATCGTGAATTTTCACCTTTTTTTGTTAACCTGTAAGACGATAACCACGGAAAATTCAATTTTGAAATTCTGAATTTATACCGGATTTTCTGCATTATAAGTCCGGGACAACGTCTCTAGATAGTTGTTATGCATTTTTTTAAGTTTCGAAAAATTAGACATTTTCTGGTCAAACAGTAACAATAGAACATTTTCCAACACAATTTTGAAGTTATGTACTTATACTGGATTTTTTGCATCATAAACGCTTTACACTGTCTCAAGAAAGTAGTTATGCAGTTTCTTAATAATCGAGAATTTTTACATTTTTTGTTAACCTGTAAGACGATAACCACGTAAAACTCAATTTTGAAATTCTGGATTTATACCGGAATTTCTGCATTATAAATCCGGGAGAACGTCTCTAGATAGTAGTTATGCATTTTTTGAAGTTTCGAAAAATTTGACATTTTCTGGTCAAACTGTAAGAATATAACATTTTTCAACACAATTTTCAAATTCTGCACTTAAAATGGATTTCTTGCATCATAAACGCTTTACACTTTCTCAACAAAGTAGTTATACAGTATCTTAATAATCATGAATTTTTACATTTTTTTGTTATTGTCTAAGACGATAACCACGGAAAACTCAATTTTGAAAAACTTCATTTATACCGGATTTTCTGCATTATAAGTCCGGGAAAACGTCTCTAGATAGTAGTTATGCATTTTTTGAAGTTTCGAATAATTTGACATTTTCTGGTCAAACAGTATGAATATAACATTTTCCAACACAATTTTGAAATTCTGTACTTATACTGGATTTTTTGCATCATAAACGCTTTGCACTTTCTCAGATAGTAGTTATGCATTTCCATAATAATCGAAAATTTTCACCCTTTCTTTGTTAACCTGTAAGACGATAACCACGGAAAACTCAATTTTGAAATTCTGGATTTATACCGGATTTTCTGCATTATCAATGCGGGACAACGTCTCTAGATAGTAGTTATGCATTTTTTCAAGTTTCGAAAAATTTGACATTTTCTGGTCAAACAGTAACAATAGAACATTTTCCAACACAATTTTGAAGTTATGTACTTATACTGGATTTTTTGCATCATAAACGCTTTACACTGTCTCAAGAAAGTAGTTATGCAGTTTCTTAATAATCGAGAATTTTTACATTTCTTTGTTAACCTGTAAGACGATAACCACGTAAAACTCAATTTTGAAATTCTGGATTTATACCGGATTTTCTGCATTATAAGTCCGGGACAACGTCTCTAGATAGTAGTTATGCATTTTTTGAAGTTTCGAAAAATTTGACATTTTCTGGTCAAACTGTAAGAATATAACATTTTCCAACACAATTTTCAAATTCTGTACTTATACTGGATTTTTTGCATCATAAACGTTTTACACTTTCTCAAGATAGTAGTTGTGCACTATCTTAATAATCGTGAATTTTCACCTTTTATTGTTAACCTGTAAGACGATAACCACGGAAAACTCAATTTTGAAATTCTGAATTTATACCGGATTTTCTGCATTATCTGTCCGAGACAACGTCTCTAGATAGTAGTTATGCATTTTTTGAAGTTTAGAAAAATTTGACATTTTCTGGTCAAACAGTAACAATAGAACATTTTCCAACACAATTTTGAAGTTATGTACTTATACTGGATTTTTTGCATCATAAACGCTTTACACTGTCTCATGAAAGTAGTTATGCAGTTTCTTAATAATCGAGAATTTTTACATTTTTTTGTTAACCTGTAAGACGATAAACACGGAAAACCAAATTTTGAATATCTGGTTTGACACCGGATTTTGTACATTTTAAATCCGGGACACAGTCTCTAGATAGTAGTTTTGCATTTTTTGAAGTTTCGAAAAATTTGACATTTTCTGGTCAAACTGTAAGAATATAACATTGTCGAACACAATTTTGAAATTCTATACTTATACTGGATTTTTTGCATCATAAACGGTTTAAACTGTCTCAAGAAAGTAGTTATGCAGTTTCTTAATAATCGAGAATTTTTACATTTTTTGTTAACCCGTAAGACGATAAACATGGAAAACCCAATTTTGAATATCTGGTTTGACACCGGATTTTGTGCATTTTAAATCCGGGACACAGTCTCTAGATAGTAGTTTTGCATTTTTTGAAGTATCGAAAAATTTGACATTTTCTGGTCAAAATGTATGAATATAACATTTTCCAACACAATTTTCAAATTCTGTACTGATACTGGATTTTTTGCATCATAAACGCTTTACACTTTCTCAAGATAGTAGTTGTGCACTATCTTAATAAACGTGAATTTTCACCTTTTTTTGTTAAACTGTAAGATGAAAACTCAATTTTGAAATTCTGAATTTATACCGGATTTTCTGCATTATAAGTCCGGGACAACGTCTCTAGATAGTTGTTATGCATTTTTTGAAGTTTCGAAAAATTTGACATTTTCTGGTCAAACTGTAAGAATATAACATTTTTCAACACAATTTTCAAATTCTGCACTTAAAATGGATTTCTTGCATCATAAACGCTTTACACTTTCTCAACAAAGTAGTTATACAGTATCTTAATAATCATGAATTTTTACATTTTTACATTTTTCTGTTATTGTCTAAGACGATAACCACAGAAAACTCAATTTTGAAAATCTGCATTTATACCGGATTTTCTGCATTATAAGTCCGGGACAACGACTCTAGATAGTAGTTATGCATTTTGTGAAGTTTCGAAAAATTTGACATTTTCTGGTGAAACTGTAAGAATATAACATTTTCCAACACAATTTTGAAGTTATGTACTTATACTGGATTTTTTGCATCATAAACGCTTTGCACTTTCTCAGATAGTAGTTATGCATTTCCATAATAATCGAGAATTTTCACCCTTTTTTTGTTAACCTGTAAGACGATAACCACGAAAAAGTCAATTTTGAAATTCTGGATTTATACCGCATTTTCTGCATTATCAGTCCGAGACAACGTCTCTAGATAGTAGTTATGCATTTTTTGAAGTTTCGAAAAATTTGACATTTTCTGGTCAAACAGTAACAATAGAACATTTTCCAACACAATTTTGAAGTTATGTACTTATACTGGATTTTTTGCATCATAAACGCTTTACACTGTCTCAAGAAAGTAGTTATGCAGTTTCTTAATAATCGAGAATTTTTACATTTTTTTGTTAACCTGTAAGACGATAGTTGAATGCAGGCTTTCACGGCCGGTAATCATAATGTTGAGTGATTCCGGGTTCTGTGGCCGTGGTCCATAGTTGGTGTTGATACCAGACGTTTCGCCCTCAACTGCGGAGGGCATCTTCAGTGGCGAGTGCTTCTAGGCGTGTTTCCTGGTTGGAAGCTCTACTTAGAGTGAACGCTGCGGGTGTTGTATTGATACTAGTGGTGGGAGCAGGGTGAGCGGGCGTGGCTCTTGCTGATTGGCTAATGGTCGTCTCCTTGTTGTCCCTAGTGTTGATGCATTTATTTTCTAGTGTACGGTACCAGGCCTTAGACAGTTTAATACCTTCCTCTTTTCTGTTAATATTTTTTTTTTTTTTTTCCTGTAAGACGATAACCACGTAAAACTCAATTTTGAAATTCTGGATTTATACTGGATTTTCTGCATTATAAATCCGGGACAACGTCTCTAGATAGTAGTTATGCATTTTTTGAAGTTTCGAAAAATTTGACATTTTCTGGTCAAACTGTAAGAATATAACATTTTCCAAAACAATTTTCAAATTCTGTACTTATACTGGATTTTTTGCATCATAAACGCTTTACACTTTCTCAAGATAGTAGTTGTGCACTATCTTAATAATCGTGAATTTTCACCTTTTTTTGTTAACCTGTAAGACGATAACCACGGAAAATTCAATTTTGAAATTCTGAATTTATACCGGATTTTCTGCATTATAAGTCCGGGACAACGTCTCTAGATAGTTGTTATGCATTTTTTGAAGTTTCGAAAAATTTGACATTTTCTGGTCAAACAGTAACAATAGAACATTTTCCAACACAATTTTGAAGTTATGTACTTATACTGGATTTTTTGCATCATAAACGCTTTACACTGTCTCAAGAAAGTAGTTATGCAGTTTCTTAATAATCGAGAATTTTTACATTTCTTTTGTTAACCTGTAAGACGATAACCACGTAAAACTCAATTTTGAAATTCTGGATTTATACCGGATTTTCTGCATTATAAATCCGGGACAACGTCTCTAGATAGTAGTTATGCATTTTTTGAAGTTTCGAAAAATTTGACATTTTCTGGTCAAACTGTAAGAATATAACATTTTTCAACACAATTTTCAAATTCTGCACTTAAAATGGATTTCTTGCATCATAAACGCTTTACACTTTCTCAACAAAGTAGTTATACAGTATCTTAATAATCATGAATTTTTACATTTTTTTGTTATTGTCTAAGACGATAACCACGGAAAACTCAATTTTGAAAAACTTCATTTATACCGGATTTTCTGCATTATAAATCCGGGACACAGTCTCTAGATAGTAGTTTTGCATTTTTTGAAGTTTCGAAAAATTTGACATTTTCTGGTCAAACTGTAAGAATATAACATTTTCCAACACAATTTTGAAATTCTGTACTTATACTGGATTTTTTGCATCATAAACGCTTTACACTGTCTCAAGAAAGTAGTTATGCAGTTTCCTAATAATCGAGAATTTTTACATTTTTTTGTTAACCTGTAAGACGATAACCACGGAAAACTCAATTTTGAAATTCTGGATTTATACCGGATTTTTTGCATTATAAATCCAGGACAACGTCTCTAGATAGTAGTTTTGCATTTTTTGAAGTTTCGAAAAATTTGACATTTTCTGGTCAAACTGTAAGAATATAACATTTTCCAACACAATTTTGAAATTCTGTACTTATACTGGATTTTTTGCATCATAAACGCTTTACACTTTCTCAAGATAGTAGTTGTGCACTATCTTAATAATCGTGAATTTTCACATTTTTTTGTTAACCTGTAAGACGATAACCACGGAAAACTCAATTTTGAAATTCTGGATTTATACCGGATTTTCTGCATTATAAGTCCGGGACAACGTCTCTAGATAGTAGTTTTGCATTTTTTGAAGTTTCGAAAAATTTGACATTTTCTGGTCAAACTGTAAGAATATAACATTTTCCAACACAATTTTGAAATTCTGTACTTATACTGGATTTTTTGCATCATAAACGCTTTACACTTTCTCAAGAAAGTAGTTATGCAGTATCTTAATAATCGATGAATTTTTCACATTTTTTTGTTAACCTGTAAGACGATAACCACGGAAAACTCAATTTTGAATATCTGAATTTATACCGGATTTTCTGCATTATAAATCCGGGACACAGTCTCTAGATAGTAGTTTTGCATTTTTTGAAGTTTCGAAAAATTTGACATTTTCTGGTCAAACTGTAAGAATATAACATTTTCCAACACAATTTTCAAATTCTGTACTTATACTGGATTTTTTGCATCATAAACGCTTTACACTTTCTCAAGAAAGTAGTTATGCAGTATCTTAATAATCGAGAATTTTCACATTTTTTTTGTTAACCTGTAAGACGATAACCACAGAAAACTCAATTTTGAATATCTGGTTTTATACCGGATTTTCTGCATTATAAGTCCGGAACAAGGTCTCTAGATAGTAGTTTTGCATTTTTTGAAGTTTCGAAAAATTTGACATTTTCTGGTCAAACTGTAAGAATATAACATTTTCCAACACAATTTTGAAATTCTGTACTTAATGACTGGATTTTTTGCATCATAAACGCTTTAAACTTTCTCAAGAAAGTAGTTATGCAGTATCTTAATAATCGTGAATTTTTACATTTTTTTGTTAACCTGTAAGACGATAACCACGGAAAACTCAATTTTGAAAATCTGAATTTATACCGGATTTTCTGCATTATAAGTCCGGGACAACGTCTCTAGATAGTAGTTATGCATTTTTTGAAGTTTCGAAAAATTTGACATTTTCTGGTCAAACTGTAAGAATATAACATTTTCCAACACAATTTTCAAATTCTGTACTTAAACTGGATTTTTTGCATCATAAACGCTTTACACTTTCTCAACAAAGTAGTTATACAGTATCTTAATAATCATGAATTTTTACATTTTTTTGTTATTGTCTAAGACGATAACCACGGAAAACTCAATTTTGAAATTCTGCATTTATACCGGATTTTCTGCATTATAAGTCCGGGACAACGTCTCTAGATAGTAGTTATGCATTTTTTGAAGTTTCGAAAAATTTGACATTTTCTGGTCAAACTGTAAGAATATAACATTTTCCAACACAATTTTGAAATTCTGTACTTATACTGGATTTTTTGCATCATAAACGCTTTACACTGTCTCAAGAAAGTAGTTATGCAGTTTCTTAATAATCGAGAATTTTTACATTTTTTGTTAACCTGTAAGACGATAACCACGGAAAACTCAATTTTGAAATTCTGGATTTATACCGGATTTTTTGCATTTTAAATCCGGACACACGTCTCTAGATAGTAGTTTTGCATTTTTTGAAGTTTCGAAAAATTTGACATTTTCTGGTCAAACTGTAAGAATATAACATTTTCCAACACAATTTTGAAATTCTGTACTTATACTGGATTTTTTGCATCATAAACGCTTTACACTGTCTCAAGAAAGTAGTTATGCAGTTTCTTAATAATCGAGAATTTTTACATTTTTTTGTTAACCTGTAAGACGATAACCACGGAAAACTCAATTTTGAAATTCTGGATTTATACCGGATTTTCTGCATTATAAAGTCCGGGACAACAGTCTCTAGATAGTAGTTTTGCATTTTTTGAAGTTTCGAAAAATTTGACATTTTCTGGTCAAACTGTAAGAATATAACATTTTCCAACACAATTTTGAAATTCTGTACTTATACTGGATTTTTTGCATCATAAACGCTTTACACTTTCTCAAGAAAGTAGTTATGCACTATCTTAATAATCGTGAATTTTCACCTTTTTTTGTTAACCTGTAAGACGATAACCACGGAAAACTCAATTTTGAAATTCTGAATTTATACCGGATTTTCTGCATTATAAGTCCGGGACAACGTCTCTAGATAGTTGTTATGCATTTTTTGAAGTTTCGAAAAATTTGACATTTTCTGGTCAAACTGTAAGAATATAACATTTTCCAACACAATTTTGAAATTCTGTACTTATACTGGATTTTTTGCATCATAAACGCTTTACACTTTCTCAAGAAAGTAGTTATGCAGTATCTTAATAATCGTGAATTTTTACTTTTTTTGTTAACCTGTAAGACGATAACCACGGAAAACTCAATTTTGAAAATCTGCATTTATACCGGATTTTCTGCATTATAAGTCCGGGACAACGTCTCTAGATAGTAGTTATGCATTTTTTGAAGTTTCGAAAAATTTGACATTTTCTGGTCAAACTGTAAGAATATAACATTTTCCAACACAATTTTCAAATTCTGTACTTATACTGGATTTTTTGCATCATAAACGCTTTACACTTTCTCAAGATAGTAGTTATGCACTATCTTAATAATCGTGAATTTTTCACATTTTTTTGTTAACCTGTAAGACGATAACCACGGAAAACTCAATTTTGAAATTCTGGATTTATACCGGATTTTCTGCATTATAAGTCCGGGACAACGTCTCTAGATAGTAGTTATGCATTTTTTGAAGTTTCGAAAAATTTGACATTTTCTGGTCAAACTGTAAGAATATAACATTTTCCAACACAATTTTGAAGTTCTGTACTTATACTGGATTTTTTGCATCATAAACGCTTTACACTTTCTCAAGAAAGTAGTTATGCAGTTTCTTAATAATCGAGAATTTTTACATTTTTTTGTTAATGTGTAAGACGATAACCACAGAAAACTCAATTTTGAAATTCTGGATTTATACCGGATTTTCTGCATTATAAGTCCGGGACAACGTCTCTAGATAGTAGTTTTGCATTTTTTGAAGTTTCGAAAAATTTGACATTTTCTGGTCAAACTGTAAGAATATAACATTTTCCAACACAATTTTCAAATTCTGTACTTATACTGGATTTTTTGCATCATAAACGCTTTACACTTTCTCAAGAAAGTAGTTATGCACTTTCTTAATAATCGTGAATTTTTACCTTTTTTGTTAACCTGTAAGACGATAACCACGGAAAACTCAATTTTGAAATTCTGAATTTATACCGGATTTTCTGCATTATAAATCCGGGACAACGTCTCTAGATAGTAGTTATGCATTTTTTGAAGTTTCGAAAAATTTGACATTTTCTGGTCAAACTGTAAGAATATAACATTTTCCAACACAATTTTGAAATTCTGTACTTATACTGGATTTTTTGCATCATAAACGCTTTACACTGTCTCAAGAAAGTAGTTATGCAGTTTCTTAATAATCGAGAATTTTTACATTTTTTTTGTTAACCTGTAAGACGATAACCACGGAAAACTCAATTTTGAATATCTGCATTTACACCGGATTTTTTGCATTATAAATCCGGGACACAGTCTCTAGATAGTAGTTTTGCATTTTTTGAAGTTTCGAAAAATTTGACATTTTCTGGTCAAACTGTAAGAATATAACATTTTCCAACACAATTTTGAAATTCTGTACTTATACTGGATTTTTTGCATCATAAACGCTTTACAACTGTCTCAAGAAAGTAGTTATGCAGTTTCTTAATAATCGAGAATTTTTACATTTTTTTGTTAACCTGTAAGACGATAACCACGGAAAACTCAATTTTGAATATCTGGTTTGACACCGGATTTTTTGCATTATAAATCCGGGACACAGTCTCTAGATAGTAGTTTTGCATTTTTTGAAGTTTCGAAAAATTTGACATTTTCTGGTCAAACTGTAAGAATATAACATTTTCCAACACAATTTTGAAATTCTGTACTTATACTGGATTTTTTGCATCATAAACGGTTTAAACTGTCTCAAGAAAGTAGTTATGCAGTTTCTTAATAATCGAGAATTTTTACCTTTTTTTGTTAACCTGTAAGACGATAACCACGGAAAACTCAATTTTGAAATTCTGGATTTGACACCGGATTTTCTGCATTATAAATCCGGGACAACGTCTCTAGATAGTAGTTTTGCATTTTTTGAAGTTTCGAAAAATTTGACATTTTCTGGTCAAACTGTAAGAATATAACATTTTCCAACACAATTTTGAAATTCTGTACTTATACTGGATTTTTTGCATCATAAACGCTTTACACTGTCTCAAGAAAGTAGTTATGCAGTTTCTTAATAATCGTGAATTTTTACATTTTTTTGTTAACCTGTAAGACGATAACCACGGAAAACTCAATTTTGAAAATCTGAATTTATACCGGATTTTCTGCATTATAAGTCCGGGACAACGTCTCTAGATAGTAGTTTTGCATTTTTTGAAGTTTCGAAAAATTTGACATTTTCTGGTCAAACTGTAAGAATATAACATTTTCCAACACAATTTTGAAATTCTGTACTTATACTGGATTTTTTGCATCATAAACGCTTTACACTGTCTCAAGAAGTAGTTATGCAGTTTCTTAATAATCGTGAATTTTTACCTTTTTTGTGTTAACTGTAAGACGGATAACCACGGAAAACTCAATTTTGAAATTCTGGATTTATACCGGATTTTTCTGCATTATAAATCCGGGACAACAGTCTCTAGATAGTATGTTTTGCATTTTTTGAAGTTTCGAAAAATTTGACATTTTCTGGTCAAACTGTAAGAATATAACATTTTCCAACACAATTTTGAAATTCTGTACTTATACTGGATTTTTTGCATCATAAACGCTTTACACTTTCTCAAGAAAGTAGTTATGCAGTATCTTAATAATCGAGAATTTTTACATCTTTTTTGTTAACTGTAAGACGATAACCACGGAAAACTCAATTTTGAATTCTGGATTTATACCGGATTTTCTGCATTATAAATCCGGGACACAGTCTCTAGATAGTAGTTTTGCATTTTTTGAAGTTTCGAAAAATTTGACATTTTCTGGTCAAACTGTAAGAATATAACATTTTCCAACACAATTTTGAAATTCTGTACTTATACTGGATTTTTTGCATCATAAACGCTTTACACTTTCTCAACAGTAGTAGTTATGCAGTATCTTAATAATCGTGAATTTTCACCATTTTTTGTTAACCTCTAAGACGATAACCACGGAAAACTCAATTTTGAAATTCTGAATTTATACCGGATTTTCTGCATTATAAGTCCGGGACAACGTCTCTAGATAGTTGTTATGCATTTTTTGAAGTTTCGAAAAATTTGACATTTTCTGGTCAAACTGTAAGAATATAACATTTTCCAACACAATTTTAAATTCTGTACTTATACTGGCATTTTTTGCATCATAAACGCTTTACACTTTCTCAAGAAAGTAGTTATGCAAGTATCCTTAATAATCGTGAATTTTTACATTTTTTTGTTAATCTCTAAGACGATAACCACGGAAAACTCAATTTTGAAATTCTGGATTTATAACCGGATTTTTTGCATTATAAATCCGGGACACAGTCTCTAGATAGTAGTTTTGCATTTTTTGAAGTTTTCGAAAAATTTGACATTTTCTGGTCAAACTGTAAGAATATAACATTTTCCAACACAATTTTGAAGTTATGTACTTATACTGGATTTTTTGTCATCATAAACGCTTTAAACTGTCTCAAGAAAGTAGTTTATGCAGTTTCTTAATAATCGAGAAATTTTCACATTTTTTTGTTAACCTGTAAGACGATAAACACGGAAAACCCAATTTTGAATATCTGGTTTGACACCGGATTTTGTGCATTTTAAATCCGGGACAACAGTCTCTAGATAGTAGTTTATGCATTTTTTGAAGTTTCGAAAAATTTGACATTGTTCTGGTCAAAAACTGTAAGAATATAACTTTTTCCAACACAATTTTCAAAT